>LKNJ01009348.1:0-11859 GCA_002120245.1 Maccullochella peelii | reverse complement strand
GAAGCTCAAACATTCAGCTGCAGGAACAAGAAGAAAAACACATTAGTACAAATTATGCAGATATTGTATATTAAATAATCAGATTGTAATTATTGATGTATTAATGTGTAAGCATCACTTTTATGTTGCAGCTGGTAAATGTTAATTTGAACTTTATATAGTGCTGGGTAGTGTAATCTATAATAATATATGACATAATTGATTCATTAATTATATTTTGTATTAATCAGAATCTGCAAAGTAACTATACTTTAGCTGTCAGATAAAAGTAGTGGAATAAAAAGTACATTTGTCTCTGAACTATAGTAGATTAGAAGTATATAGTAGCACAAAATGGAAATGCTCAAGTAGAATTTTGATGTATTTTATTCAAGTACAGTACTTGAGTAAATGTACTTAGTTACTTTCTACCACTGGGACCAGGTGGTACTTTGAATATTTTACATATGATCTTGGTGGTGATATAAAAGTAGGCAATATCATTAATATTAAGGAGACTTTAAACAGCTTTTTGGTGTGTGTCAGTGTGTGCTTGTCAGATCACTTCCTGTGCAACCCTCTTGTTAATTATGAACTCGGTGACCTTGGCATTTGAAGGGGGCCGTGTCAACCTCCATGTATGTGTTTGTGTGTGTGCCGGAGCGGGTATGTGTGCCTGCATGCTCATGCTAGTATGTCAGTCAAAGCCACCCTTAGGCTCTCGAAGCAATCAATTATTGATAAAGCTGGTGTCTCACGGCAGCACCAGCGTGTTGACTGATGTAGTGGATGCAGGAGAGTGTGTTTCTGTGCATATCCGGGCAGCTGCTCTGGACTTCTATACTGTATTTCTGCAGAATATAGAGTAGTGGTTTATAAGAGCAGGGCAAGTGCTGGTATATTTAAGGTGTGTATGTTTGTCTCTAGAGTAGCTGATGCAGTTTCATTAATCACAAGTAGAGGACAGCTGAAACTGCAGCCAGCTCAGCTAACTGCTTCTACCTGCCATTGTAACCAAATTCATCTGACCAGCTCCCTACTGTGCTCTGTTTTTACATATTTTCTTTCTCTCGCTTTCTCCATTCACTTCCCACACATCCTCTGTTTCTCTCTTCCTGCACTGCTTTCCAGTCTGTTGACCATGCTTCATGGTTGTTTGGCTATATCGCTTTTTTTTTTTTCCTTCTCCTTCATGCGCTTCACGCCATGCCTGATCGTCCGCAAACAAACACACGTGCATACCCAAGACATTTAAATGTTTGCGTGTATGTTAGCCTGTGTTGTCTACAATTATTGACCTGCTATTTGGGTAGGAAAACATTCTGTACGCCCACTTGCCTGTCTATTCAAAATTGTGCAGTCACACACAAAATATGGTTCATAGACCTATTTCAACTGCAGTGCCCTGCTGGAGTTTTGCCTGGACAGCAGCAGCGTTAGAAACACTGTCTCTGACGTTGAATTTATTTTATTTGCACAGCACAAAATAGAAGAATAAAACGGGGAAAAAAAAACAAAAAAACAAAAACCACAGCAAAATTCTAGTGGGTTAAAACACCAGGAAAGAATCATACAGAAACAACCTATGTGCAGACCGAGCCAAAAATCCAAGAGGCTTATGGTGTAGCTCACTGTGAGAATTAAAGGTGCCCTGTGGAATTTTCTTGTAAACAAACAAAAGTAGTGTTTACATTCAGTGTTACTTACCAAAACATATTGTGTGTATCCTAGAGGTCTAACAAATGTGGGATCTGTGCGTTCCCTGTAAGTAAATTCTATCAAATCTTTTTTTGTAGTTTTGTATGATGTGTACTCGCCCAAGCTATATTGCAGTTAAGGGTAAACCATGCAATATAAACATAATGTGCTGCAGAATTTTCATCATGTAACTTAATTTGCCAGTTGTCCATTTGTTGTTTTGCTATTTCAGATGAAATCATTTTTTAAATTCATCTTGTTATCTACCTTTACTCAAAGTGTTTACTCAAAAAGCTCATTATCTATATGAATATTTATACCTAAATTATAAACTTAGTTGAATCAACACAACACTGGATTGCATCAGACTGTACAGGTGCACTGTAATAAACTGGTAACTCAGTGTATCATATCAGCTGTGGTACAAGGCCTTCCTCTGACTTACAGCTCACAAATCAAAGGCCAGCCCATGGTTTCAGCCATTTGCTCTTCCCACATAAAGGTCACAGTTTGATTTGTACTTTTGTTTTTGATGTGTCCCCCCTTGTAGATTCACGCACACTGCGCTATGAGGAGACAGTAATTATCACCCTGGCAACAGTCTCCGTGCTGGCCGTGCTTGCTGTAGCAACCTTCTTTGGTTACCGGATGATACGCGGTGAGTTACCATGGCGCTATGCTGTGAGGAAGAGCAGAGAACATTCATTATTCAAGGCCGTTTTAAATGTTTTTGGTAGAAGTTCAATTTATTTAATAAATGGAACCAGAGCGGATTTTTTGTTTAAATGCATCTGCATGATTACTGAATTCTGAGCTCTGTCTGTGTCTGTTTCTGCATGATAACAGGACATGGTAAGCAAGGCCTTCACAACCTGAATATGATGGAGGCTGCTGGCTCTGAGAGCTCTCTGGACCTAGACAATCTCAAACTGCTGGAGGTCAGTGCACACAGTGGTCTCTCTGTCCATCTCTGTCTCTGTCTAGACTGGCTCAAACTTGTAATATTTTTAGTTTTTACAAAGATTCTTTTCCCCCATACTATAAACTTGTTAAATCTGTCACAATATCCTCTTCACTTAAATTCAAACATTTTTATGACTCCGCATTATGTTTTCGGGTTGTCGTTCCGTACGTCCCATTCTCGTGAACGCAATATCTCAGGAACGCCTTGAGGGAATTTCTTCAAATTTGGCACAAACGTCCACTTGGACTCAAGAATGAACTGATTAGAATTTGGTGGTCAAAGGTCACTGTGACCTCACAAAACACGTTTTTAGCCATAACTCAAGAATCGATGACCATATTTTGCAGTCGGTCGGACAATGGATTGGTGAGACTTGCGACTCAAACGTCACTGTGACGATGTTGCACAGACATTTTTTTAACCTCAAAGGTCAACTTCGCTGTGACATCATAATGTCCTGGAAAAACACTTTTCTGGCCATTATTCAAAACCATAACTCGGGAACAGAAGGGGAGATTGTGACCATATTTAACAGCTTGTTGGACACTGAATAGGTGACACTTTTGACTCAAAGGTCAAAGGTCATTGTGACCTCAAAATAGGTTTTTAGTCCAAATTTAAGAATGAATTGGGCGAATGAATTCTGAATTTCGAGCGTCATCGGAATCACGTGACTGCAAACAATGTATTGTAGCGTGCCTAGCTAATCATGATCCTGTGAGCGAGTTTCACCTACCCTAACCCCTAACCCTAACCCTAACCATAGAGAGGCTTTGCATCTAAAAATGCCAGGAGGAAACAAAAGCACCACATTTTGTGTAGCTATACTCTATAAGAATTAATCTTTACATAGTAATCAAGTACATGTGTATGTGTTTAAAAATAATAGTTTAAAAATAATTCTTCATTAATCAGTTCAACAATGCAGTGATTCCCAACCAGGGACGTTGCTTGGGGGTACGTGAAAAGATTGTAGCTCAACTTGAAAGTGCATGAAAAGCAGCAGAGGAGCAGTTAGTTAAAGTGATGAATAAAAGGTTGAAACAGTTAGAAGTTAAAAGCTAGCTAAAAGTGATGAAATTGTTTAAATAAATGGCGGTATCAAGGGTTGGGAACCACTGCAACAATGTTTATTCACTAGAATCATACATATGTATGATCAATATAGTGATAACTTCCATTTAGCCAAAATACATGTTATACCTTTTATTCAATCCCTTCCAAGTACTCGCTACATATGAGTCTGGACAGACATGGATGTAAAATGCAACTTGACTGTTTGGTGGAGACACACAACCGCAGGGCAGTAATTCTAGTTCAACATTTATATGATCAGTCGTATTGCTGTATGTCATTTATATGGCTCTAAACTTTCTCTGTGCTCTGAAAGATGGTGGATTGTTAAGGCGATTAACTGCTCAAGAACATCATTTATACAGATATGAAATTCTTATACACCAGTGGTAATACAAAGCATTGTCTCTCAAGTTCTTGTGATATTCTTTTGACAGCTCTAGCTCAACAGTCATCTGTTCATCAATTGAATCAATTTGTTTTCTGGCCCAGCAAAGAGTCGAGGTATTTAGTGTAACGGTGTAGAGTGCCAGCACAACACTGTGTAACACTACTCTCACTAACCAAGTGAGCCAAAAGGGGGCCAGTACAACAGTGACTGTAAATTGTTTTATGGCAATTTGACTAATCAAGAATTAGTAATATTACTGCTACAGTTCCACACTGACATATAGTTTTAGGTCTGAATGATAATGGTGGTCATATCAAAAAAGTAAATCCCCCTCAAACAGCATGGCTCACTACATCTTTAAAACCCCAAATCTGGTGGATTTCTACTCTGCTGTTTTTAGAAGATGAAAGCTTGTATCATTGGTTCAGACATGTAGTGTTCTCGTTGGCTTCAACATCTCTACACAAAGGGAGTGTCTGTGAAGGAGGGTGGTGGGGGGGCAAGAGTTAGGAAGAGAAAGGAGAAACCAAAGGCATAGAGGCAAAAATACACCCAAAATACATCAAGGTTTACGGTTACATTTGTCGTTTCAATGTGACCTTTATCATCCGATCATGGCACGACGCATTAAGTGGCAGGTCAGGGCGCACGAAAATAGGATTTTTGCTTAGACTGATACAGGATCGTGAAAATCTGATGTGGACGTCGGAGAGCTCATATTGTGATAGCAAGTCAATAGAGTTTGGATGATATTCAGCCACGATGACAATATAAGCAGGATGAAGGGATTAAAAGGCGAGCAGGGGAAACGAACGCAGCTGCTGAATAAATCCTGCCACAGTAGACAGCGTGATGGAAGCGGTACAATTTGACTTTCCTAAAAACTTTGCTATCTCTCATGCCATTTTTTTTATGTACCACAACCTTGCACAGGTAAGGGGGGGAGCAGTGGCGCAGAATTTCCCTTTAAAGCTGTAATGCACGGAACTTTTGTCTCCCCCTTCTGGCAGTGAGAGTAACTACACAAACACTGTCTATGACATATGCCTACAGGGGAGCTCGCTCAAATTTCCACAGTTCCAAGACAATAATCCATTATTTAGGTAGAGTAAATGTAATGGCTACATAGACCAACATGTCCAAGAGCAGTAACACCACATCCTGTCTGCCCTCAGTCCCTGCTCTTCCTTCAGCGCTCTCCAACGAGGAAAAGCTACACCAGTGGTTATCTGTGTTTGTACTCGCCGTCCATCACTTTCTTTTTTTTTTCAGTAATCCTTCCTCTGAACGCTGAGTTTCTTTTTATATCTGGAGCTTTAGAAACTTTTCTTGGACACTTCTAAGGTTTTCTACCATACTCCTAGTTGCTGTAGCCTACTCCGTCGCTACGGTAGCTCCCCTCAGCTCTGGCAAACCAGAGCCATGTAGAGAGAACTATCTGAAGTCTACGTGCATCATGTGACCATCGAGCATTCTGAACTTCTGTTGACGCGACTCTCTCTCTACGTGACTCTGTGGCAAAACAATCATTGCTGGTTGACGTAAAACTCCTCACTACCGGTATGTAGTAGGAATGTCGCCACAGACACCAGATTTAAAAACTCCTGTATACTGTGAAATACAGAGAGATTTACCTGGAGGTGATTGGCTTAATCAGCATTGTGAGAACTCGCCGGCAACGGCTTAAATGTAACGGACGTTCATTTATATGTCAAAGTCCCGCACTCTAGTTTTAACTGTCATCTTTACAAACAACCAAGCTCTACATGCTTCTTTTTAAAGGATCATGATGGTGTTTTTGTGTATTTTATTTTCCTACAATCCACCAGACCAGCAATTTCATCAAACACATGCTTTCAGCTGCTTTACCATACAATGATAACATCACTAACAAACCAGAACCAAGCACTGAGTTGTCTGTCTCGAGCAAGATTCAAGTCTCTGCAAGTTGGTTATCACTCTGATAAAAGGTGATACCAGTGCCAGTGGCGGACTGGAAGGCAGAAAAAAAGACTGCTAGAAATCAAAAACTCTATGCTTTTAAAAATGGTCGGCAGTGATATTAACTGTACATGATTTCTAGTAAATTGGCAAAAAAATGCAAATGGAGTTTTATGATGTCTTCTGTGGTGTGTTGGCTGTCTTGGAAAATGATGCTTCTGCTGTACTTTTTGACAAGACAGAAAGACAGCCAACCAATCAGCACTGAGCGTAATGATCCAACTACAGAGATGCCATGATTCCCCCCCCACCGCCACCTTTTTTTTTTATTTTTCAAAAAAAAATTTGGACATCTATTTAGTGCCTTTCAGACCAGAGTGAGCGGGTGATATCTTTTCAGGCAGGAGTTGGATTCAGAACGCTGTCCTTGTGCATTATCAAATGCAAGCACATGTTCTTTCACATCAGACTCATTGCAGGGGGGGGCTTACTCGCAGACAAAACAGAGCCCACTGCTTTCACAGTATCTTTTAGAGCCAGAGATAAATGTTTTGAGCAGAAGTGGAGGTGGAAATGCACTGTAAATACAGAATGTTTGGACCTTAGTGGCATGCTGTGCTCTGCTAATTCAGGAAACTAATTGAATGATTTGGAACTGACTTTGGGCCCTTTTAACTGTTTAACCCTGCTGTCTGCCTGTAATTTTGTTTATTTCTGACCTCTCTTCTGCCTGCCTTGGCTGTCTTTATTTGTGTTTGTACCTCTCTTCATGTTGTTTGGTTTGTCAAGCCATCTTTCTGTATCTTGGCTTATCAGTATGTCCATGACATTTCAAAGCAGCACTAACAAAAGTATCATTTCATTCACACTGTTTTAGCAATGTTTCTTGCTAAGTGAGAGCTAAAGGTTTAGAATCACAAAAGAAATCTATAAATAGTCTTTTCCTATCCCACCACCTTTACCTCTTTCAGCTGATCGGGCGTGGTAGATACGGCGCTGTCTACTGTGGCTCTCTGGATGAGCGGCCCGTGGCTGTGAAGGTGTTCACTGCGGCCAACCGCCAGAACTTCCTCAATGAATGCTCCATCTACCGGCTACCGCTGCTGGAGCATGACAACATCGCCCGGTTTGTGGCTGCAGACGAGCGGACAGGCCCAGAGGGGCGCACAGAGTACCTGCTGGTCATGGACTACTACCCACATGTGAGTAGGGAGTTTTGTATGCAGAGTGTGTGTTCAGCATATAGAACAACAAAATTTGCAACATGTGATTTGTGTAGAACTGAGGTTTTTGGGGGGGGGGGTTGTTGGGAGGGGTCAGGGGGAAGATCCACCCTGTGCCTGGGCAATTCAGCCCCTTTGTTTTTGGTTGCTGTTGGAAATATGACAAATATACAATTAAGTTGTAATCCTTAAGATTTCAGTCCTGGTTGATTTGGTGACTCCTGTTGTTACTGTGGTAACAAGTGCAGTTTAATATTACAGGTCCCAGAATTCTTGTTGAGCAGCTACTTTGTCCACTTTGTGAAACTGGTGCACCTGTTTACAGTGCAGCCAAGCAAACTCATGTTGTTTTAATAAAGAAGTCAGTCAGTAATTGGCCTATTCCCATCATGCCATGGGCAACCTGCACACTGCAGCATCTCCTAACACAGTAAAAGGAGTTTGTTACCTTGCTGAGGAGTTGGGGGTGGAGGTGGAGCTCACTGTGGCTGCTCCTTCATGTTCATCCATTCCTCCCTGACATATTTCAAACCTATCCACTGACACAGAATAAATAGAATAAGAAAAAATAAGAATGAACTGTCTTTTATGAAAATGAAGAGCTGTACAGTTTCTGCAGGATGTGCAAAGATATTAACTAAGGGATGTGCTTCAAAGGTTCACAGTGTGGAAACAATATGTGCAGTGTACAAAGATAATAGTCCAAGAGATGTGCGTTAATGTAACGCATTGATGCAGTCGTTGAGGCTTATGTTATTTGCTACTCCAGGCATTGTAGCACATCAGTGTATGATGTGCATCCAAACAGCCACATCTAGTGTTTTCTATGTAAATTTCTACATCTTCAACTCTCCAGAAAGTTCCTTGGGTAGCCCCATCTCAGCTTCTGTTTGGAAGGGAAAAAATGGGCACATGGCAAAGCAGCGACTACAACAACTAGAAATGTTGGTACAGGCCAACAGATGAAAAAATGATTAGAGCCGCATCTAACAATATTTTTTTTGTTAGTCTGACGATTATTTTTTTTTTATGAATTGTGTAGTCTAGAAAATGTACAGCCCAAGGTGACATTTTCAAATGACTTAGTTTGTTTGACCAACAGTCCAAAACCAAAGATATTTAACTTACAATGAAAGAGCAGCAAATTCCTCACATTTGTTAAAAGATTAAAATTGATGGGGATTAATTTTCTTTCCATTGGATCATCCAGAAATTGTCTAATCTTTATAGCACTAGAAATGTTGCATTTGAACTTAATGGGAATTATTCAGTCTGTCTGCACAATAGGGTGGGTGGGTTGGCAGGGGGCTGTGGAGGAGATTGCCCCCGGACCCCCCTGCAGGGATTGGTTTTCCCTTGTTCCCCACTTCCATGTGGATTCTGAGGGATGGACAGGGTAGAGTCATTGTAAAATAAAAGTATAATCATCAAAACTGAAAATGTTTGCTGTCAAGCCTTCAGCCTCATAATTATAAGTCAGCTGACCCACAGCCTACGAAAGGAGCCCATTATGCATCGTAACCATTACTCTTAATACACGTTGTCATGGAAATGCAGTGCAAGCCAGGACAGGAGACTGGGACACATAATGCATTCAAGTAAATGATAATATAATTTATTTAAAACGAACAGATCTAATGTAATTTTCTTTAGTAGCGGATGCACAAATTGCCTTGTGATTGATTTTGAGAGAAAAGATTAAGTGTGTGTGTGTGTGTATGTGTTTGGTTTTGTGTGTGTTTGAGCGTCAGGGCCAGGCCTATAATGGATTATCAAGGCTGATGGAGATAATTGAGGAAGGAAATTAATAATATCCAATATAATTTCTGGTAAACAATTTTGTGGAGTTGTTGATACTCCTCATAAGACATCGCCAACTTTACACCAAATTCTTAAATCAGAATTGTACATTGCTTTCCTCCTGGGTGGTGATGAAATATTCTGTAAGTCAGTTTGATTGTTGAAACTCTGCCCCCTCTGGCAAGGTCAGCCTTTTTTAAAGCTCTACGCGGTGAAGATGCCATTTTAATTTTTAACGTCAAAATTGGCTTGGTTCAAGTGCAAGTTGAATACACAGTATATAGCCATAGCCAGAAATATTGTGATGGGTGAGCCTTAAAGGGGAACTCTACACTGAGTTTGCACATCAAAGTGTGTTTCCAGGTGTTGGGAGTATTACTGCATATGTGGGAAAAAAGTAGTATAAAGCCTTTAGTGTCTCATGAGGGAGCTGTGTGAAGTCTGAAATTTCCTCAAGTGATGTCACTTGAGTCGGCATCAGTTGGGGCTGAAGACTACAAGTTTGAAAATTAAAAAATCTGTTGGTGTGGAGTTAGAAAGAAGTGAGCTTAGCAGACCTCTGTAGTCCACTCCTCATCTCTGCTTGAGGCTAGTGGCTCCACACTACATTAGCCGCTACTAGCATAACTCATGCGAATCTGAACTGTTGGTGGTCGAGTTGCATTGTGGGTAATGTAGGTGCCATGTTTTAACAAGGAATAAGAGAGATTGTAAAATTCTCCCAAAATTTGACTAAATCTTTAATCTCTGAGGATTTTCACATTGTAGAAAGTCAGAAGATAGACTTATGAATAAAACACTATACTGTGTTGGTTAGGCAAGGTTAGTTTTAAACAAAGTGCTTCATAAACAGGAATACCAGAACGGCACTGGCCAGATCTGCAAATGCTAAGCTGTAAACAGCTGCGTTAACTCCTGCACAGTAGATTATTAAACAAGTTAGGGCCAGCCGATGGCTGTTGCGCCTACTGCACAGTAAAGGCTTTGGTTGCAAAATATAGAACCATAGATATCTTGCCTTATCAGTCACAGATTGTGTCGGGAATTACTTTAGTTTAGGCTGACAGGCTGGCTCATTTACCGCAGAGATGTCAATCAGGCACTGATCAGACAGGACGTGGTTTCTGCAGTGAGAGGCGTCTTTTTCCAGTTGTTTTTTCTATAGGCAGTAAGCGTTTTGCGCGCTGCTCATGCACCCTTGGCGCCTTGTTTTTGCAGGAGCGCTCTGAACGCTTCGAGTTGAAAAAACTCAAAAAGTGCCTGTCTTCATTTGCGTTTTATTCCCATTGTTCAATCAGATTAATTAAGAGGCGGGCCTTCTGTTTTGGGGAGCTCTGTGAGTTTACTCCCCAGAAAAATCACAGTTAGGCTATGGACAGGTGATTTAGTGGTTGCCTAGCAACAATAAAAAAAACGCAGCAAGCTGCTGTTTTATTTTTTTATTTTTTATTATTGGCTTCCACAAAAAAAGGCAGTGCGCTTTTGCAGCCTGCAAAAAGTGCTCTGTCTGATCAGGGCTGTCAATCACCTGGGCCGGATATGTCTCAGAGGCATCGGGGTTGGGAAACAGGTGAGTCAGGCTCAGCGCTCTGTGAGCGGGGGAAGGCATCGTCTGTTGTGTAGAATCACTGTAATTGCCACACTCAGTTTGGAGATTGAGCTCACCTCTAAGACCTGGCCGGCTTTGAGAATGCTCCACAGAGCTCTGTTTTGCCATGGGGATTTAGTGGACTGTTTTAACTTCGCACAAGTTAGCTAGCTTAATCACTGTCATCTTTTGAAATCGGTGGCACTTGCACAAAAACTGGGCACCACAGGCCCACCCGTCTCTACGTGTATGGTTGAACACACACATCACTTGCTGTTTGTTGACTTGTGTTTGAAGTGACAAAGTCAGCGATTTATGAAAACAACAAAAAAAAAACTAAACAAAATCCCCTCATCTGTGTCTCTTCTCATCTCTCAGATCTTTAAAGTCATGCTGGTGATTGATTTTCTGTCTTCTATCTCCCCTATGTTTTTTACCTCCCTCCATCTCTATTGTCTGTCTTGTCACTTCCTTTGTTCCTCACCCTCTGCACCCTCTTTTCCTCCTCTGCACCCTTTCCTCATGTCGTCCTCAGGGCTCTCTAAGTCGCTACCTGGGCGTCCAGACCAATGATTGGGTCAGCAGCTGCCGGCTCGCTCACTCTGTCACCCGCGGCCTGGCGTACCTGCACACTGAGCTGTTTAAAGGAGGTGAGCTGGAGGGCACGCACACAGTTAATTACATAACTGCTCACATTTTCCCAAGGCTCCAGTTCCAAGGCTGCTGCCTCCATCTGTTACTGTGACAACACAAACACATACAAGGAATTGTGGTGGAAAACAGGAAAGCTTTTTGTGTGTTTAGCCCAGTTAGTTTAGATTATTTAGAAAGGCTCTGGAGAGTGTGTGTGTGTACCTACTCCCTCTATCCTGTCTCACTGCCTAGCTCTTGAGCCTTCTTATGACCCGCACACTGAAGCACACGTGGGTCTGTTTGGCTGGGAACGCTTTGCATCCCCACGTTTTGACAAACACACACGTACACACTGCACTCACGCCCCGCCGAGGGTATTTATAGACTGGCCTCAAGCTAGCCTCAGAGAGAGTGAAAAGTGGAGAGAGGTACAAAGTAGGGGGAAGGCAGGCGGAGGCAAGACAGGGATTCAGATGACGTGACTATCCCTGTGGTACAATGAAATCGGACTCAGGAGGCAGAGGTGACAACTACACCAAGCCTCGACTCTTTTTTAAAATTTTATATA
>LKNJ01009345.1:0-13817 GCA_002120245.1 Maccullochella peelii | reverse complement strand
GGACTTCAGATTGAGGCCGAAACATCACTTCATTGACCACTACCCACAGCTCATTCGTTGCTATGGGCCTTTAGTGGATTTGTGGACGATGAGGTTCGAAGGTAAGCATAGCTTCTTTAAAAAGGTGGTCCATGACACTCACAATTGGAAAAATGTGCTGCTCACTTTTTCCTCAAAACACCAGCAAATGATGGCATACCATCTGGATAGTCAGAACCATTTCAAGCCAAAACTATACATTGAAAAGGTGAAAGTGGTCAGGGTTTCAGAATTGGATCCATCACTAAAGTGGGAAATACAAAAGAAGTACCCACATCTAGACAGTGTGTCTCTGTATAAAACAATTCACCTCCATGGAACACAGTATGCGGAGGGCATGGTTTTATCTGCTGGCCATTGCAGTGGCCTCCCAGAATTCCATAAGATTGTGACCTTTCTTGTCAACACAGAGGAAGTGACGTTCATTTGTAAAAGACTCTCTTCTCGGTACATTGAACATTTCAGGTCTTACGAGCTTCTTGAACGCCCCTGTGCAGGAATTGTACTCCTGGATCCAGATGTGCTGACGGATTACCACCCTCTAGCAGCATACACAGTTGGTGGAAAGGTGATGGTGACCATAAGGACATTTATTCTCCATTAAAGCAGCTCAAAATGGCATGTAGTAAATTTAATTTGAACATTTCTATAAAACTGAAAATATTACAGTGGTGCTGAAACAATTACTTAATTATTTGATTGAGAGAAAATCAATCAATTCTATTGATAATTGATTGTATTAGTGATTTATTAAGTAAAAATAACAAACATTTGCTGATTCACTGTTTTCCTTTTGTTTGTTCATATCATCATCATTTTTTTTCCTCTCATTTTTCAGACTTTGTTACTTCGGGTAGTTGTCTCTTCTAAAGAAGCCCGGTGAATCCAGCTTCCTGAAGTACCAGAATCTGTGGACCAACTGATTGATGTACTTAAAGAGAGACTTGAACTTGAAGGTGATTTCTCACTACAGTTTGAGGATCCAGATTTTGGAAATGCACTATGCAACTTGACAGCAATGTCTGAATTACCAGCTGAGCGTGCAGTCCTGCATATTATGTGGGAATGTGATTCATCTCCACTTAACCTATCCAGTGCCCATTCCATTGGTTCAGTCTCCTCTCTGGATACAGCCAGTGTTCACTCTGAACATTTCAGGTCCAGCTATACTGATTCTATCCAGAGCAATTTAAGGCATGTCACCGAGTGGCCTTCTCCATTTCCTGTCCCTGAGTTGTCATATGATGTTGAACTGAAATTGCGTAAGGGCAATGAGACATACAAAAAGTCAGAGAAGGGCCTTGACGTGACAAGAGACATTAAAATGGAAATTTTCTATAAAACTGCACAGGCAATTTTTGAAATCAAAAGCTACCCTGAGAAAGATGAGCTTGAATCAGTTGCCTCTTCACTGGTTCTCAAGTATCCGTGCCTCAAGGAGCCAGGGAGCATCACAGGCTACGATGGATGGAAAACAAGTATCAAGTACAAGCTCAGTAACTACAGGTCACAGCTGCATCAGGCGGGCTGCAATGAGGTAGATGTAAACGGGGAAAAGGGGGAGATGAGGATGACAGTCCATTCACCCTAAAAAAGCGCCCAAACGTGGAGAGGTCAATCATGTCCCAGATTATCCACAACACCATGATGACTCTTCTCTGGAAGAGGAAAGAGTGGCTCTGGTCGATGAAATGAAGAAGAAGAAAAAGGACATGACATTGATACGGCACAAGATGGAGACGACATTTTCCCTTAGGCGGAGAGATGAAGTAGAGGGGCAGCCTATGGTATCAGAAGTGCAGGAGAGGTGGCCTGCACTGTTTTCCTTTGAGGAGGTAAGGTTGTCTTCATTATTTAATAATGGTCTTATTTAAGGGCTCATTGCAGTGTGTGTTACTGGGCAGGAGTGATTACACTGCATAGACTATAATTGATGAAATACAGGATCTGATGTTAGGGGTGGACAGATATATTGGCAAACTACTATACCCTGCCCTTCCACTCCACTACAGGCCCCTCCAACACACTGCACTCCACTAAAAATTTGTAATACCAGTTGGGGTTTTTTAAAATCTCCTCTCAGTATATCACTTGCTGTAATTGTCAAACTAGAAACAATGGATGGTCATGGTCTGATTTTTGTTGAATAGTTTATATTAAATTTTATATAGTACACATAGGGATGCACAGGAAAAGACATGGTGAATGACAAGTGTGGCACAGCCACCAGCTCAGGGAGTAACACTGCAAGTGTTTCATGTGAGTAAACAGTTTGTGGTGCGTCAGCCGCCACCATTGAGTGCTGTTGTTAACATGGTTAGGCATTTAAGGTGGTGCAGACTTTTTTCTGTTCAAAAAAACCCTGACATTGTGGTTACAATCTAATTACATTGTTTTGTTGATTGTGTTGTTCAGATATCTGAAGAATTTCATCAGATCTTCTGGGGACTTTCAGTGCATTCTTTGACAAATATGTGCCTCGCCTGCTGAGACTGTTCCGGGCTAGGAAGGGAGCCTTTGGTCAGAAGATGGAAGACCTCCTGGATAAGCTGATGAACAGGTGAGTGAAGTGCTTGAAGCTAAAAGCGTGCAAAAGCTGAGGGAAAGTGACCTGTCTTCACTTTGACCTCCAAACTTTGAGCTCTTGCTATGTTCAGCAGCTGAAGGAGCCGCGTCCACCAAAGCCTTTTCCCCTAGTTGAAAACATGAAGTGCTCCTTCGCCTGTATTTTTAAGTGAGCATAAAATATTTTCTTTTCTCATTACAGAGACACAGGAAAAGATGTAGAATGCAGAAAAAAAAACATTTTGATGGAGAGTATTTTTTATTTGAAAAAGTACTAATTGATATGCTTGTGTGTTTTCCACTGGATGATCTTTAGACATCGGACATTGTGTCGCACCGAAAGACAGCAGCACTGAGAGGCCTGCCCATTTCTGTCCGGGATGACCCAACTATGTTTTTCCTAAAGTCTTTGATAAGTAATAGAACTGTGGGAGGTAATACTTACAGAATGCAAGTAATATTGCTTAATGTAGCTTTAACATTTAGAGTATGATCTCATAGCTGATGGTAATAATTTTATGCACATTTTAAACACTTATTTTGTGCCCAGAGATGTTTTAAGGATGAGTTCACACAAAATGAATAAATAAATAAATAAATAAATACACCTCCCCCCAGTGCAGTTTCTCAGTCCAGATCTTTTTAAATCTTCCACAAGCTGAATGGCAAGAGTAGCAGCATGGTATTAAAGTTAAAATCAGATATGTATTTCGTCTTTTAGTTTTCCTTAGCACTCAATCATGCATCCGTTATTTTTCCTCAGGACACTGACCCTGAAGACAGAGTGCTCAGAGGTGTGCCTGTTGCCATCCTCACTGTCCTTATAGATGATGATGCCGTCACCATTTCACCAAATGTGCGAGACATGGCGGTTGTGTTGGAAGGGGCCATTGTGCTGCATGACCTACCAGAGTGTCAACTGTTCCAGTTCATTGTTAGTGCTCACGTAAAACTTCAGTGTATTACATGCCTGCACGTGGTCATTTTAAGCATGAAAGTCCCCTTGCCTGTGAAATAGAAATTTGTGGAATTGTGAGATGCCAGTTCACAGGAGGCACTGGACTTTTATTTTTTGTTCAGTTTTATCCTTAATTTCTTTGTGCTGAATCGGTTGAGGCCCAGTAGGATTTATCACATTGATGTCAGGAGTGTGAGTCCTGTTTTGACCATTATGGATAAAAGCTGAATCAGAAACAGTCCTCAGAATCCATGTTCAAAGGCCTGAAGAAGTACATTTGAAAAATGCACGTTCTGCAACATATCCCAAATTAAGGACATTTCTATACAAAATTAATTACCATCTAGAAAAACGTTCTGTTTTTGCCTCAAACATTTCCCATTAAAATGACAAAAATAAAACAGATTTTTACAGCCCAACTTTAGTAAAACTTTTCATTATTAGAAACATGTAAAAAGAGAAATCTGCATAAAGACCTTTGAATTTCACTATGACTGCTGTCTTTTAACTTACAGTAAACTTTTGTTAATTGACAGAATTATTCAATTTATCTCCGACATCTGTCTGTCAAAGTTCAGGTTTCAGAGGTGAAACAAAGAAAAAGGAGTTAAAGTGATCTTTACTCTTTCCTTTAAACAGCGACTGCAGAATTGCTGAGCGCAGAAGGCGTTAAAATTAGTAATACATTCCAATATACTCACTGAAAAACTCAGTATCGAGCTCCCAGGTTCTAAATGTGGAGAGTTTGCTGGAGACTTCAGGGAGAAAATAATCCACATTAGATCTGGTATCTGCCAGCAGAACGAGCTCACTGCACCTCTACCTGTAACCTCCGTACAGAGTGAAGTCGAGCTGCAACGTTTAGACCTGCTTGATGCTGAAACTCAGGAAAACAGAACTGAAGCCCTCCACCTGTTCCCTAGAACCAGTTACAACTTCACTTTATAAAACTATGTTTAATTCTGTACCTGAAGACATCCTTGCCACAGTAAACCGTTAAAACTGCTTCAGTAAAACCTCTTTTAAAGAACGGGAACCTGGATATTTTAACACATCTCCCATTTTTAAGTACATTTTTAGAGAAACTAGTTTTTAGTCAGCTAAGAACCTTTTTAAACTCAAATACAGAAATAGAAATGTTTCAGGTTTTAGGACACATCACAGCACAGAGACAGCACTGCTAAAAGTAGTGAACAATATCAGAACAAATCTTGATTGCAACAAGCCTTCAGTTCTGGTGCTACTTGACCCGAGTGCTGCCTTTGATACTGTGGACCATCAGGTCCTGTTAGACAGATTAAGTGAGCATGTCGGCCTGTCTGGAACTGCTTTAACTGGTTTACCTCATACCATTAATGTATAGATGACCACTCCTCCAAACACTGTGAGGTTACCTGTGGGGTACCACATGGATCAATTGTAGGATGTTAGCCTCGGGCAGTGTCATCAGGAGGCACGGCGTCTCTTTCCACAGCTGCTGACGACACTCAGCTCTATGTGGCCGTGTCTCCTGATGACACCGGGCCGATTGACTCACTGTTTAACTGTATTTTAGATATAAAGGCCTGGATGTCACAGAACTTTTTACAGCTCAACCAGGATAAAACCAAAGTACTGATCGTTGGTTCAAAGGCTCAGAGAGAGAAGCTGACCTCCAAGCTAAATACACGAGGACTGAACCCAAGCCAAGAGGCTGCCCGTTCTGAGCAACAGAGAGACTGATGCTTTTATAACTAGCAGGTTAGAAACTGTAACGCTCTCCTTTCTGGTCCACCCAAGAATACAATCAATCAGCTACAATTAATTCAGAGTGCTGACTGAGACCAAAAGCAGAGCACGTATTACACCTGTTTTAAAGTCTTTACACTGGTTACCTGTTAGTTTTCCTATTGATTTTAAAATTCTCCTACCAGTTTATAAGGCACTACATGACCTGGCACCAGACTGCCTCAGAAATGCTTCTGCTTTCTGAACCAGGAAGGCTCCTCAGATCCTCCAGTTCTCTCTCGGTTCTCTTTTTGCGGTTCTACAAAGCAGAACAGAAACGTGCTGATGCAGCTTTCAGCCGTCACGCTCCGAGCTGCTGGAACGGCCTTCCAGAGGATCTGAGAGGAGCTGGAAATATGGAGCTTTTTAAACGTAAACTAAAAACCACCTGTTTAGTCTGGCTTTAATGTAGCGTTTGATAATTTTATGGTTTTATTATTTATGTTTATTTTACTTATTATTATTATTATTATTATATTATCAACTATTTCTATTCTATCAACATTTTATTGCTGATTATTGCTATTTATTTAATTCTATTTTACTTTTAACATTTTTACTATTTTATTATATATATATATATATATTTTGTGTAGTGTTCTATCATTTGGTTGTATTATCTTTTATGCGATTAATTCAATATATTTTTTCAAACTGTTGTTTCTGTCATGAGTACTTTCACACAGAAAGCGAATATTACGCAGGGAAAATGTGGCACAATTTCTTTTGGTGAATAAAGGCTTCAACCAATCACGTTTGCGAACAGACGTGACATCACAACTCCGGACCTGTTGACTGTTTCTCATCATCTTGTATTATCTGACGAAGGACAACAATTATAAAGACAATGAACTCAAGGACGACGTGTGGAGCAGTAGTGTCGGATGCAGGGCAGTGAGGAGATTAGTTTACTGTTGGAGTAAATATTCACATTTCCGTGTCGTTTATTCGTTACGTCCCCTGTGGGAGGAAAACCCCGAAGATGGGCCAGATGTCTTCCAGAGTCTTCACCACACCATTAACTTACTTCAATAATAATAATAATAAAACATCTGAGTCAAAAGAGTTCAAATATGAAAAGAGTTTACTGTTAAAGCACAAAAATACAGCAAACACGAGTCAGGTCCATGGAGTGACTGCAAATCAACAGCTTGAGCTCTGTCTTTTATCCTGTCTCCTCACCCCTCCTTTCGTGCTCCGTCTCTCAGGTCCTCCTGCTTGACCTTGAGCATCTCTGTGTCCCAGCTTGACCTGACATTTTCTTTTTTATAACATTTTACTTCGACTGAGAAACAATCGTGTCCGCTCATGGTTTGCAGAGGTTTCTGCAGCGTCATCATTTTCAGTGTTAAATAACAACTCTCTTTCTCATACACCATTATTTCTCAGTGTCAGTCTACTTAATAATAATAATAATAATAAGACTTTAATGATTAAAAACAGTAGTACCTTCATTGATACTCTTTAAAATGATTCTTCACAATGATTCTTTGACTGTACTAAACCTTTACCATAATTTTATACTAACCTGACCATAGCATTGCATATATATATAAAATATCCCACACCCCGATGTGTAAAGGCCTTAAGGTTGCTATGGAGCTCTTGACTCGTATACAGTGACCTTAATACACACAAACCACATAATCAAGTTCTTTCTACATGAAATGTAGCAGTCCTTGGCTTCAAAACATACAGCAGAGAGTCTCTACGGGTGCAATACTTTATTGGTCTGATGTTGAGATGACCAGTAGAATGATTCTTATTTCCCATCACACAGGATTATACAAGTTTTCTGCTTCACAACTCAACATTCATTTAACCACGCATAAGGCATATTAACTCTCTCTGAAGTCACCTTGAGACAATACGCACATCTGTACAGGAGGAGAGTGATTGTTCGTAGCTACTCAATTAGCATGTTTCAGTAGTGAAGATACAACAATAGTATGAAATAACGATACATTCAAACATATTACAGCCTGTGGAATTTCCTTTAAGATTTACAGATGACTACGTACCTCGCGCCGCATGCCATGGGTGCGAATTTGAAGGAGCTTTACTGAAATAGCTGTTCTGCCGCTCAGAGCTGCTAGCTTAATCACCACGCTGTCGTCTCGGCTAGGAAACGGCGCGTACATGTGATAAATGTGAAACGAGAGAAGTTTACAAAGGGTATCTAACTTGAGTGTAGCCTTACACGATTTTACAGAAATGTATGACGCTAAGGTTTATCACAGATATAATAACTCACATGTGTTACAACGGTTTCAAGAAGTGGTGAGCTCTGGTGTGTGATAGTCTGTCCGGCAGTTATACAGATTTCCGGGTTCATAGCGTCAAACTCTAACGTACGTCGGACCTCTCCCCGGACCATGAATAACAACTGTCCTATTGGTCATTTACATGAAAGGTTTATTAAACTAACTACACACACAGTAACTAGAACTAGAACTACTAGACATACAAATAAATGAATAAATCCAATGAACACAGCGATGCACAATTAAGTGCATGAATGAAATTCTGAATACAGACAGAATTAATGCATGAAATGAGGACCATTTATACCAGATGACCCAGTGAATGATCATCTTGGCAAGCTGTGTTAACTCATGTAAAACACAGGACACCACTAAGTGGAAATAACATATTGACCATTGATCGTTCAGCAGCTGAGAGGCTGTTGGGAAGCAGAGTGAAATACTTTACGGTCCTTTATCGTGATCATATTGAGCTCGAGCCACCGGTCTCTCTGTCTGGCGTTTTCGGGGCGCTTTCAATCCCACGTAGCGATTCGGTTTCTCTCTCAGCAAGCAGAGGTATGCTAACATTTTCTTCACACACCCCCACTTGGCTGGGGGTGCAGGATCCAAAGTTTCTTCAGTTCTAACTTTAGTTGTGTCAGAATACAGATGTCGAACAGTCTTCTTTCAGAAAGTTCCTGCTTCTAAGGTTGGCTGGATGAGGCAGAGGGCCTTCCACACGTTCTGCGCGGCTTGGATGCCGCTCACGGGCAATCTTCTGGGCCGGGTCTGTCAGGCCCAAAGGGCAGAGCCAAGTGCAGGTCTCCGGATGAGCGGACCAGCTCGTCCAAAACGAGGCAGATAAGTTTCAGCAACAGAGGTGTAAGAGGAGCAATAGTATCGTACAAGAGAAGATCTTTGGTTTCCATTATAGCTGCACCAAAATCAGCATGTTAAACCAAACATCAGTACCTTGCAGAGGGTTAGATAAGCATAGTAATTAATATAATCTTTGTAAATTGGGCAATTGCCACTTAATGTTCCCTTAATGTCCTCCCTGAGTCCTGGTGGGTCATGGTTTAAGGCCCGGAGGTCATGCTGATAATGTTTTGGGAAAGTTCATCCTTGAGTCTTTACAGAGCTTTTCATGGCGGAGACCACGACTGTGCCACACTTTAGTGGAGCTAAATTCTTTTCTCAATGACACATCAGGCTCCTTATCACGCTACAGCATTATAGCGACAATGAAATAGGCTACAATAAATTATGCCTAGGCTACAGTGAAGCAGACCTGCAGCAGATAGTAGGCTTGAAGACTTTTATTCAGAGGTGGGACCAAGTCATTGTTTTGCAAGTCCCAAATTTTGAGTTTCGAGTCCTACACAAGTCATTATGTGATCTTCACCAAATGTAATGCCATTTTAACAGCATAATATTACATTTAAAATAATCATGAATGCTTTTTCAAATTTGTATTTGTTAAAACAAGTTCAACTGAATGCAATCATAAAAAAAAAAGTCACCATGAGTGATTCAGAACTCCACGATCAGCTTATGAGCCTGGATAACCTGGCTGATCAGCAAGAATTCAATGATGAGCTCTAAAGTCTTGATGACTTGCTCGGTGAGCTGCAGGAAGAGGAAGCAGTAGTACAAGTGAAGAACCTGAACCAACAGTGAGGTAGAAACAGACGTCGACGGAAACAAACTGTGCGAGGCCAAGAACAATCAGTCAAATCAGGGTTAGTTTTTTCAGTCAAGATATTTTGAAAATTGAGATTGTTTGGCCACTTATGAGTGTATTAAATCAAGGAATACATGTATGGCTTGATACATAGGGAAACAATAAACCAGATCCAATCATTCAATTTTTCACATGCAAAGTAAATCCGTTACGGTGTGTAATGGGAGCAGCAGGGAAAGGACCCAAACGCAGACAGGCTGAAGCAGTTCAAAGATTTATTAAACTCTTACTTGTAGGTGCAGGCAGGCAAGCAAGCTGGTAAGTCCAGATACAGGAAAACTCAGAAACACAAGGAATACATCCAACACAGGAACATGAAAACAACACACAAGGAGCACAGTACACATTCAACACACTACAATGAACCAACAGGGACCAGTTTAAATAAGAGGCTAACGAGGGAATCAGGGGCAGGTGTGTAATGGGGAACAGGTGTAGACAATCAAGGACAAAGACAGGAGGGCAGGAGTACACAGGAAACAAGAGACAAGACTTCAAAATCAAACAGGAACCAGACAAAAACTAATGGGACATAACACTATCATGATTAAGATGAGACTAGTCTTTGATCTTAATGGAAAGTGATACATTAAGGGTAGCATTACATACTAAACTACAGTATAAACTACAATATGAGCTATAAAAGTTGGCATCATTGTGGCTGTAATGACATCAAATCTCTTAGCAGATATTGGTTTTGACAAAGCCGTGTTGCTAATGGGCAGCAGTTGTTGAGGCATTACGAACGCACCCTGAGAAGACATGGTTACACTGATGGATATGTCTTCTTCTTCTTTGGGATTCAAGTTGGAAAATATGCAAGCATAGAAAGAGGAATCAGAAAATAAAAATCTTCACCAAAACTGTCCCCAAGTTTTCTCTTCACTGTGATCTGATAATGATGGGACATGTGATCTTTAATGGTATCCTGTAATGATATTTTATGAAAATCAACGCTTTGCTTTATAAATTGCTGTCTGACAGTAAAAGTGTTTCTTTAGGTCTCACATTAATGGATTAATGGAACCATGATGATACCAAACTCAGTACAGTCCTGCATCTGAAGGAGAAATCTCTTATTAAAAACTATTTAATTAATGAAGCAGTCCTTCGCACCTGAGGAAACATGTATGGCTTTAAAAAGAGGTGCATCAAATGAATTTGAAATTGATAATCAAAGCACACATGCTAGGCTATGCTCTGTTAAGCCTGACTGAGTGATGGAAACATTGCAATAGCAACACAATATCCCCTCCTTTGCCAGTACGAGTGGGAACACACATCAGGAATCACTTATAATCCAACAGGGATTTGAAGTTTCCTCCTTTTTGATGTTGTCAAAATGGGTATGGTAGGCAGTGTCTGACAATGATGATATATCTAAAATGGTCACATGACCTGAGTGAATGAACTGTAATGGTTGCTTTACTTCACAGTCTTTGCTGGGAAACCTAACAAGGTTTGTACTGGGGATGTAATCCTCCTTTAAACAGTAAAAAACCAAAGGGTCCTCATTAAAGGAACATCCTGAATCTGAGATCATACCTTGTCTAATTTTAAATAGCATTTAGGACTTTTCCCATTACAGGTTTTCTAAATGCATTTGTTTTGGGGTTTTTTAACAATATTTTTATTAACTTGACTTACACATATGCAAATATACATGACCAACAATAACAGTTTACAGTCATTAAAGAAAAAAGAAAATATTACACTCACTTTACACACGTACACTCAACAATATGCATCATTCTCAAAGTGGCTGCGCTCCCTGACGTCCAAGAAATTCCAACAATGGTTTCCACAAGGTCTCAGACTCCCCTGCCCTACCCCTGGCTATGTAAGTCAGTCTCTCCACCACCACACAGGATGCCATTTCCTTCACCCATACTTGCATTGAAGGTACATCCATTTTTGTCCACGATAAAGCTATCATCCTTCTAGCCTGCAGGAGTCCAAAGTCAATTAAGGCTGACTGTTTTGAGTTGACAATAAAGTTCTCTAGATATATGCTCAGTATGCATAATTTTGCCAGGTGAGGCACCTCCATTCCAACAATGTCAGATATCTTCTGAACCACTGCTTTCCAGTAATTTTTAATTTTGGACAGTCCCAAACACAGTGAAACAAGGTGCCCTTTTCTTCAAAACATTTAATACAGGTGACTGGGACCTCGGGGGACCAGCGGTTCAATTTGACCGGCATAATGTAGGTTCTCATTAATCATTTATATTGTAGTTGACACGGCTCGCCGTGTCCTGCTCATTTTTCGGCTGCTCTATGTGTGGCCAGTTTTCCTTTTCTCCTCTGTGTGTCTGTCTTACCTGTTTGTGTTTTCTGTCCTTGGAGGGCGTGGCCCCATCATCCACCACCTGCCGCGAGCCCCAGTCTCCTCACCTGGGATCAATCCAATCATCACCTGACAGTATTTCTACCCTGGCTACTCACCACTCAGTGCCAGATCATTGCTTCTCACCCATGGGTAGACAGCACTACGGCTCCAAGACTTTGTTTCAATTCCTGCTTGCCTTGTCTAATCCTGTTAATTTTATCGTCTTCCAGATCATCTACACCTCCAGAGCTGAGACTACAGCCCTTCGTAACCATCCGCTGCTCACGCCCTCCTTCATCCCTCCGGCTCCTTTGCCCTCTCCCCTAATTTCCCCGGACTCTCAATAAACTCTTTTTTGATTTCAACCATCTCTGTGTGTCCCTAGCCATGGATTTCCATGCTAGTTCGCAACAGTAGTAGCCTCATTCTCGTGTTAATTAACTGCTTCTGGGCTTCTAAGCATGCCTTTCCCCATTCCGACTCTTATATGTCCTCTTGAATCTCCATCTTGGGATGGCGAGGGAAACTGAAAGTTGACACTCTTATCTTGTCTCCTTCAACACTATAGTCAGGATTCAGATATTACTGAAGCATCCAAAACAGCTACAATCCAAACATTGAGTCCTAAGTATAAAACAGCACAAACCTGTTTTAAATTGACAAACTATCATTAGTTACAGTGATGGATTTTTTAAACATGAAATATGTCTGATTTCCATTTAAAATTATGTCTTTGTCCTAACAACGTACCACAGTGACATCTTCTAGATCTCCAGGTACACCATGGCAGATTTACAGTAACGTAGTACATTTCAACGGGGATGTTTACCACTCACACCCACAGAATCATGTGGCCAATGGCAGAACTGTTGGGTGGAACATAGGCACGCTAACGGTTATGGTGTTTGTAAATGGTTTCCCAATAACACAGTCAATGGGTTATTTCCATTATGGAGTTCAAAGGGATGTAAAGTAGATTAAAGTTTGGCCTTACGTCTGTAATGGCAAATTTGGATGTTTCCTGTCTTTCACTTTTGAGATGAGATAGGACAAGCAGTTAGGATTGTTTCTGTAATGAGCCCCTGGGTAATAAAATTAAGCTATTTTGAATTAAACCAAAAGTAAAAGCAATCCTCTTGATACATATCCAGGCAGGTCTCTTGATGTTTATCAGGGAGGTGGAGTTCTCCGTAGTTTTCATTATACTTGTTCACCAGTCATGTTCTCAGGTGTCAGTACACTGTAAAGAAAACACAAATGCACTTCGGTCAGCTGCTCACCATAATGCAAAGTATACTGTGTAAGAGTGTCTCTTAACGTGTACCTGTTCAGTAAATATAAATATATTTTCAGGAGGAGGAAGTGGCTGCACACAACTCCTCTGTGGCAATGAGCATTTATGAATTTGGACAGTGCAGATAAGGCACCAACTGCACTTTAAACATGTGGCTCTACTGTACCTCCCGCCCCTTTGTTAACTATTCTAATACCCTAAAAACTCATACATAAACGCTGTATATGTCTTCATTAGTATCATATTAAATGTGATGTTACCTTTTCACTATAGGAGGTTGGAGACTTGGTTCCTGTGTGGATCGTTTTGATTATTGTAGCCCTTGCTGTTGATCCATGCAGTAATGGTGGTTAGATCCTGGGTTGTCATGAGTCCCTTGCCTTGAAGCAGTTTGAACCATTTCTGTACCATGTCTGTACTGTGTTGCTGAAAACTGTTTTCATAAGTGGTAAGCCTGGTTTTACTCTTCCGGTTGTCCTGAAAGGTTTTAAAGTCCTTGGTGTCATTCAATCTGAATCTCACCATTGATCCAAGGATCGTCAGTTTGAAGGTGCCCACAACATCATCCTTGCTTATGGTGTCAGCTAAGCATGTTCTGAAGGCCTTTGATTTTGTACTGGGAAACTCATGATGTGTTTCTGTAGGCACATAAACAGTTGGAAGTTCACGGCCATGATATTTGTGCACATTAGGAATCAGGTTGGTATCCAGAGGAGTTGAGTTTGTTGCCACTTCAAGCATGGCTTCTGCTAATTTGCTATTCTGGTTCTTTTGTCTAGCATCCAATATACTACTCACTGGTGGCTGGTGATCTGCATTGATGAATCGTCCAATTCCTGGATTTTGATTTGCATATTTTTTCCATTTTTTGT
>LKNJ01009340.1:1045-11494 GCA_002120245.1 Maccullochella peelii | reverse complement strand
TATATATATATATTCTTTAGGGATTAGAGTATTATTTACATGCAAATTGTAATGTTTATTTTTCAAAAGTGGTTCAAGTTGACTGAATGAGGTTTGGAAACTACTTCTTTAAAGCAAATAATTGGCAAAAATGAAAATAATGTTGAGAAACGTCTTTCCATTACAGAAAGAGACGAAAAACAAACCAATCACTGACTGACTTATTGATGAACCTCGTCAATTACCACGCTCTGCAAAAAAAGAAAGGGCTTTTTAATCGATCAGTCGAGGCATAAACATGGCAGAGATGATTGTTTTAGTCTGCAGGTGCTTTGTGTGAGCAGGTAGGTGTGTGTGTGTGTGTGTGTGTGTGTGTGTGTGTGTGTGTGTGTGTCTGTGGTTACTGCGGTGCTACCAGACCCCTGACCTTTCCATGTCCTGATAGTGTCCCTGGGGAGAGAGGGATGGTGGGATGGAGCGAGAGGATGAGGAGGAGGGGGCTTTGTTGTTCTTCTGGGGGCTTCAGTGACACCACAGCCTGAGCTTTTACAGAGCAAACAAGCTGTTTTCGTGACCCCAGCTTGAAAACGTCCACTTACGACAGGGTTCGTTTTTGGTACTTAGGAGATGAAACTGATTTAAGATGCAGATGAATGAGATGCATCCGCTTTATGTTTCGTATTTATGCCACAAAAACATTATTTGGAGACTTAAATCTTGTGTCTTCTGTTCTTTTATTTGAGAATTTTACTCAAAAGTGGAAAGCTGTAAACACAAATGCTAAACAAGCCAGCTTTTCTGCCATTTTGACAGAGGCGGACACCTCCTTCAGGGGAGGAGAAGCATCATGTGCACCTACACGGTGAAAGCAGTCCTGTGTGTTGATGCCAGATTTAATTGTCTGGGCCAAAGGCGAGTGTAAACTGCACGCCTCACAGACAATAAGTGCTAGTGTTACCCGGCTGCACGGTGTGTTAATGGAGAAGCAGGGTGGGGAGGTGGTGGGGGGGTGGGGGTTTCTGGTGCTTCCGACCCGCGAATCACATCACCTCCTCCCTTTCTCTGCCCCCTCGCTCCCCCATCAGGCGCCCACCATTTGCTCATCCATCACCATCGCCTCTCGCTCTCCTCTCCCCTCCGTCTTCCATCACTCCACCCAGCCAATTTAGTCCTCACTCATTTTTCTCTCCTCCGCAGAGCGCCGCCCTTTTGTCCTCCGTCCTAACCTCTCTTTCACTCCTTTCCCTCAACCCCCACCCTCCACCCCCCTCCGCCGGTGTCTGATCGCAAAATTCGAGCGGTCTGTTGTCAGAGAGGACGCTGAATGACAGCTCTCTGTTTTTTTTTTTTTTGTCTGTGTGCATGCAGTCTGTTGTTTGGACATTTTGAATAAATGTAAAATGTGAGTACGTGTGTGTGTGTGTGTGTGTGTGTCTGTCTGGACTCTGTTGGTAATTAAAACCAGTGACGACCAAAAAAACAAAAACTACACCCAGCCTTCGCCATCTGTCTCCACCTAAACCTGATACTCCTGAACCGTCTCTGTCTCTTTCTTTCTCAGTCTCTACCTCTCTCCACACACACACACACCTATCTCTCACACACACACACACACACACACACACTCCCAAACGCACCACTAATGCTGCCATTCGGCCATTTTCCAGGAGTTTCTCTGTAAGCCATTGCATCCAGAATTAAAGAGCATTAGTTATGACTGCAGGGTACAGAACCCTGGCCTCAGCCTATCATGTTCGCACCATTCCTACTACAAACACACACACACACACACACACACACATCCTACCCCCCACCCAGCCCCCCTTGGTCCCCAGGCTCTCTTTGCCACTCATTAACCCTGTCACGTTTACGGTATGAATTAAATGATTCCAGCGATGCATCCCCACGCACCGAGGGAGCCGCAGCCAGACCTCGTCCCCCCTCAAGGCTGGAGGGACGGCCCGAGGCGCCACTCTGCACCCTCATTATTACCAGCATGGTGGTCGCTAGCTGCCGCACTGTTGTTTTAGCATGTACGCGTACCGAGTGTGTGTGTCTAGTGTTCGCCTGTCATCCTCTGGATGTTTGATGTTTCAATGTCTGAACAGAGGCAGCAGCGTCAGAGAGGCCTGTTTGTGCTCGGGGCTGCAAAAAGTGATGGTGGTATTCAAGTGTAAGTGTATTTATCATTCAAAGATGAGACATCTGCCGTTTTGAAAAGCTACAATATTTTAAAACTGATCCAGATGATGGATTTTTTAAGTAGTAAGCCAAAATGTTTTCATGTAAATCAATGTATGGAAGCTACATATTTGCAGGTTTAAACGCAAATGGGGTTTCCAGAAAAAACTTAATGCACTTACTGTAGTTTCCACCTCAACAATAAAATTGTGTACTGGGAACGTGGGTGAACTTTACCTTCAAAACCTCAGACAACAGAGATGTTAAGAAATATAGAAAAAGACAACACATACCAGCTTTTTAAAGCCCACCCCCACTCAAAAATATATCTTGCTTATTGTTACTTCACTTGAATGTTTGACCTTCGTGGAGTTTGACGCAAGAAAGCTGTTTTCACATTTATTTGCTGAAGGGGGAAAGTTCCTCCGTGCTCACCCTGAATCTCACTTTAACACGTGTACGCACGAGCAGGACTTTGTGACATCACAACTAGTTTGGAAGCCAATTGCGGATCAATATGTAACTTACACAAGAAACCCTAAACCTCCGGCACACATACGCTGAGAATGGACTTTTCAGGGACGTAGGAGACATCTTGTGTCCAGCAGTTGCGTGAGGGAGAAGGAATTTTTAACAAGATAATTTAACCTTTTGTTGTGGGGAAAAAACAAGAGTATTTCATAAGTCTTAAAACACATCAGGAGATGTATTTTCCTCATGTGCTAAAATTAAGTGCTGTACGTTGCTGTAGACACGGACGACCCTTCTTTATATTTTGGATACGTTAAAGGAAAAAAAACACACGAGCATTCCTTAAACAAGTGAAATGTAATCTTGGGCCTGCATCATATATCTTAAACAGTACATTCCTCTTTAGATTCTGGATCCAACAGTGTTTATGCTCAGTTAAAAGTACACACACAAAATAGCTGTTAAAAATATGAAAATAACCTTGTCGTCATAGTCGCTTTTTTTTTTTTTTTTTTACAACCAGCCCGCAGTCGATCCAAATAAAAACACGATTCACCCTCTTTCTCATTCATTCTCCCCAACTGCTGTGGTGTGTGTGTAGTTGTGTGTGTGTGTGTGTGTTTGTGTGTGTGTGCAGTCAAACATGTCCCTCCTCCTCCTTAGTAAAGCAGCGCCTTGACACGTGTTCGGGTAATGGCGCTAATACACTCATAAATCGAAATCAGCCCGGCACTGTCAAATAAAAGAGAGGGAGAGAGGTTGTGTGTGTGTGTGTGTGTGTGTCTCGTGTAAAGTCTCAGGCTGCCAACAGACCAACGAGGCTTATCAACTGAATCACCCTGTCCTGCCATCGTCTGTTTATGGCTTTAAGCTAACTCATACACCTCCTTGATTTCTCTCTGATAAAACACTGCTGTTTGTGTGTGTGTGCGTGCATGAAGGACGTGTCAACTACACCCATTGAGACAGCTCAGTGCTGTTAACTTGTGTGTCCTCCTCATTACGGCCCGTATCCGTGTTGCTATGGACGATATGAGAGGAGGCAGATAAAGCAGGAGGAGGGATTTGCATGTTAAAGCCCCCTTCTCTCTCCCTCTCCTCCTTTTTCTTGTTGAAAGCAGAGTGGCTCACCGTGCACACACAAACACACACCGTATCCCACTCTTTACAGGGGCTGAATGCATAATCGCGCTCTTTTGGACCTGTAGTCCAAGTACATGAAGCACCGGTTTGCAGCAAACGGCTGAAAGCCTGCAGGGCGAGATGGAAATAAGGGAGATACTTGAGAGGGGGGATTTCTGGTGTAGGATGAGAACCATCTAGCTTCAATATCCTTTCAGGAATTAAGAAAAAAACAGATTTAATTTCTGATTTATGGCAACGCATTCTTGAAATTGTATCATTACTTTCACTGAGGCTTCTGCCAAGACCTTGAAGCTAGCTTGCTTTACTCAGCGAGCACGTGAGCCCCCAAGTAAAACTATTCAAATGACCAGACTTTGCAGCGAGAGGTTTTTGCGTTGTGTTCAAAATTGTGATCACACCACGTAATTGCTTTCTGTAAGATTTATTTGGATGTGGTCTGTGATATATGGTGTTTGGTGTGGTATATTTGATTTAAATGGTTTACACATTATGATGACCCCAACATTTTTGAGGTTTGTGGTCAAACCGATCGCTTCTCGAGGGAGTGTTGGTTGATTGTCTTGTGTTCATGGTTGAAGCGATTTAATTCTGGCAGCAGGGCCGATTTAACTATCATGTTTTTCCAACAGGGTGCAGTTTTTGTTGTTTTTTTGTTTGTTTTTTTCGTGCCTTAATGAAAACATGAAGCCATATACTGCAGATAGTTTCAGGATGGCGTTTCCATGGTGGGAAAAGTTGAGGCTGAGGGTTTCTGAAAAGTCATCTCTCAAAAACGGGAAAAGATGTGCAGCTGCTGCAGTGGGACGAGTGTTTACCGCGCTGGTTACAAGACAATCCCTCAACTGTGGTCGAGTAACTCACACAGTGAGTTAAAGTTTGCACCTTTAGTCTTATCAGAAAATACTGGAACTTATTACATCTTTTTATCAAGTTTGACTCTTAAAAAATGCAACAGAGACGAGAAAGCAGGAACAGCTCGGGACGTGGAAGAGTTGTCGTGTTATATTTTATCTTATAAAGGCTAAAGGAGTGTGTTTTAAGGTTCGAGAGATGTAGTGCAGTAAAGTTTCATAAATAAAAGAAAATGTTAGTATATTACACTTATATGACTGATCTGAACTTTCCCACTGCAGTAAATCATACTCTTACAGTACTTAGAGTGGGCTAGTGGAGGAAGTGTGCTGTCTGCATGTGACTTTGCGTCTGCCTGTTTACTTTATGCAGCAGCCTTTGGCAGCTCTCTCCTCCAAAGCTCTCCTCCCAACTTTAATTAACACACACACACACACGCACGCGCACACACACGCACACGCACACAAACACAAACATACACGGCACCCCAGAGAGTCCAGGGGAGCAAAGGGAACCAGGGAGGGAAAACAAAAATATTTCTCTGACTGAAAAAGGGGAACCTGCTTCCAGTAAAAAGAAAAAACAGTGTTAAAGGTTGTGTGTGTGTGTGTGTGTGTGTGTGTGTGTGTGTGTGTGTGTGTGTGTGTGTGTGAGACCTGGAGGATGCAGTGACTCACCGCTCCTCTGAGTCATCACCAACAACGATGGAGTGATAGAGGGAGAAGAGGAAGAAATGCGATTTTAGAGAATGAAAGGGTAGTGGAGTCGATAACACGACTCCCTTCACATATCAGTGTTGTTTCAGAAAACACTGAAGCGTGTGAGAGTGCACATGTGATTCTGCACTGACCGCAATATGCAGGTGGGTGTGTTTATGTGTTTGAGTACCACTGAGCATGCACAGTGTGGTGTTTGTGCAGTGCTACAGTGAGTAGGAGGACTGTCCTTCAATCAGGTGTCTCACTGTCACTAAGTGCAGTTGTGTGTTTACGTAGAGTCCAAAAGTCGGCTGCATTAATGTGATATGATGATAAACAAGCTCAAATTAAAGCTGCACCTATCTGTATTAGTGATGAACCCATAGAGCATTGTCACCCTACTGTGTAGCTCTACAGCTGCTTTTTTTGGCCTTTTTTTAGCTCATTGTTTTGATAAGCCTGTCTGCACAGCACCAAACGGCAGACAGATGTTAGCTACCAGCTGGTTAACACAAGCCATGTTTCCATAAAAGTATTTTTGTGTACATTTTGAAGTATCGCATAAGAAAAGCTGTATGGAAACATAAAAATATGATAAAACTTAAGAGAGAAGAGGTGGTTTTTGCCTTTGTCGAAAAAGAGTTGATGAGCTAAATGGGATATGGAAACGCCTTAGCCGCATAAGTTCTGACGTATTTAACGCACATGACTGATCAGCTGTTTCTGCTGAACCGTTGCACATTAATTTGTCTTCGTCTCCAGACAGCATGAAACATGGCCGACACTAGCTGACATGAAAGAACAATTCAAACTCGCCCAACAGAAACTGATTTCTGAGGACCTCCATCTTTCTCCTGTAGCTGGGTTAGATGGCCAAGACGACTTGTTTTGTTTCTGGTTCGCGACCTCTACGTCTTCTGCTCTGTTTACTGGTGGATTTACAGCCATGCGTAAAGTGTAGCCTGTACCGCCAACTTCTGACCAAACTTCACTTTGCAACGAGTCTAGTTTATTCGCTCCAAACACTTGATGGAAACGAGCCTAATTCACATTTCTTTTTTGCAACATTTTAGGTTCACTTAAAATTCGCTTGACAATTGAATAGAAACACGGCTACTGTGGAGCATTTAGCTACTGTGGAGCATTTAGCTACTGTGGAGCATTTAGCTACTGTGGAGCATTTAGCTACTGTGGAGCCAGATATTTTTCTCAGGAGACAGTGGAGACCAAAACAGAGCTAAAAGGAGACAAAATAGTGGACTTACATTCATTAGCTGGCTCCAAATGAATGCTAATGTTACTCATTGTATGACTGACCTTTGTCACAGCAGACATTTTGACTCGTCATAGTAGGAAAAACGCTGGTGTTATTGACAGCATTAATAATGGCTTTATTCTACTAAATATTTACACAAACTGTAACTGTTACGCTGTTAGTTAACTGAATGAGCTAACGTTTGCATGCTAATATATGATCCCTTTAGACTGAGGAGCAAAATGGGTGATACTGTTGACAATATCTGACCTGACACTTATAAATGCTGTCTAATGATGTAAATTGAGAAAACTTTAAATTACATTTCACACAAAAACATAATATATCTCAAATTACAAACCATTATGCTAATAATATAGACTAAATGACCAAATACTTTTGGTTAGGTTAGCTTAACGGAACACTCCCACTCACTTTTAACACACAGATTTCTACATGAATGCATATATGAATAAAACAAAGTCATACCCACACTGACAAAGAGCGGCCGTGAAGTTTAATATATCATTTGGCCTCTGAAAAATGTATTTTTGAAGGTTATATTATAGCTCATAATGCTAAGGTAACTTCCTGTTTACATGATTGATAGTTCTTAATTGGACAGCACTACAGGTGTTTCTTAGCAACCGATTTACACATTACTAAAGTCTGAAATGCAAACCGATTCAGTAAATCACTTTTTTGAAACTAGCTAGTACTTACTAAGAACTTAGTGAAGGATTAACGAACGCCTTTCTAGTTGTATTCCACATTCCAGTGTCCTCCACCATTGTCTCTGCTTTTTTATACAATATCAAAAAAGCACATATGACATTCATGTTTTTAAATATTATGAAAAACACGTGAATTTACAAAATGTGAAATTCTTTTTCCCATTTCTGTTTATTTTATCACAAGGGATGTCTTCCATTTCACGTGTGAAATATCTGAAAATCACATGTGCCTATATATCATGGGAACTTATCACGTTGGAATTATAAGGATCCATCTGCATTCTGACCCCTTCCCCTTTCCAGTGGTGGAAGAAGTATTCAGTTCCTTTTCATAACTAAAAGTACGAATACAACAGTGTAAAAACACTTCACTACAGGCCAAATCGAGTATTGACAGTAAATGCACTTGGCTACTTTCCACCACTGGCCCTCCTGTCTCCAGATCTCCACCACATCGTTCACCTTTACACCTCCAACCAGCTACGTGCCGTCAGCAGATTTTGTTCAAAACATCAGGATGAGGCGCGGTGCAGCTTCGAGATAAAACTTTTATCACGGCGGATTGATTGAGATAAGGAGCCGCTGCACATGAGGTTTATATAACCGTCAGTGTTGACTCGCTGTGGACTCCAACCAGCAGAGTCATGTTGCTCCAGCTCTGTGAGTGATGTGCTGGTCCAGAGAGAGAAGTAAACAAAACAGGGAGGACACACGTGAATCACACACACACACACACCTGTCCGATGTTTTCCCCAGCTGTGAGTACAGTCTGTTTCTCCCAGGAACTCTGACAGGGAGGCACTGAACGCCACTCACACTCCTCTCCACCTCCCCCATCATGTTCACACACACAGTCAGATGCACACGTGTACACACTTTTCTCTGTTTAGAGATGTCACGTCTGGCTGAGTTTGAAGTGCATCTACGGGACTGTGATTATTATTCTCCACCACACACACACACACACACACACACACACACACACACACACACACACACACACACACACACACACACAGGCACAAACACAAACCACACACTCTTCTCTGGAGAGCCTCAGTCGAGCTGGGGACTCATCCAGTATGAAGGCTGCAGGCGATGTCTCTGCTCAGTGCGGTTTAGCGTTGCTTCAGGCCAGTTTGATCCAGACCTGTGCTTACTGTCTGCTCGCTCCACTGATCGCTCTACCTGCTACACACACACACACACACACACACACACACACACACACACACACACACATACAATCTCTGTTCACTTCAAGGACTCATGAGACAAGGAATACTCTGTTTTTGGTGGTTTGGTGTGTGGAAAAAAAACAAACAGGTGGTGTACTGTACACCGTCTGTGCCTTTCCACGACTGTTTTCATGTATTTTTTCTGTTATATAAAGCTTTTCATTGGTGTTGTTATTGGTAATCCATCCCATAGTATTTTTATCCTGTCACGTCTCACTTTTTAACTTAAATTTCCAACGCTGCAGTGCGCATGATCTTTCAGTCAGGCTGTGGTGTAGTGTGACATCTGGTTAGCCCTTCTGGCCTGATGATTCTTTATTTTATTTTTTATTTTTTTAGCTGTCATACCTACAGTATAATTACATAATATTTTTATGTTTTCCTCCCATATATCTGTATTTTGTCTTTAAAATACAAAGCTAGGATTATTTTTACATTCATGTTTTTTAGATAAAGTTGCTTGGAAAGAAAAGTGTCTCATTTATAGTTAGGTGTTGTCTTTTAGCTTCCATTAAAAATCAGACCAGAATTCACAGTGCTGAAAGAGAAATATACATCGCCAATGAATTCATTTGGGTATTAGAGTGATTTTGTCTTCTTGACTTTGAGGTTTTCTGCATCAAGAGACTCTTTTGACTCTTTTTAGCTCTACAGAATCTTATTTCCTTCGTGGCAGCAACATGTCCTGCATGTCAGGAACTCCAGTGGCTTAAAGTGGGTTTCCTAAACACTTTTAGTGCTTACTGATTCTAAAAGGCTCACTATAAACAGACCTGAAGGACTCAGGGACCGGGTCTCGCTCCATTCAAACATAATATATCAGGAATAAATATCCAGAAAAAAATGGCATCTCATATTCAGGCCAATGTATTATGTTACCTATACACATTTCAGATTTTCTTCTTGAAAGTAAAATATTAGAATTGCACATACAGTATGTGCAATATATTCAATAAATGATGACATCCATCATTATTGAAAAGTGTATTAGCATCAGTTTCATAACAGGAAGCAGCTGACAGTGCAGCTGTTTATGTGACTGTATACTTTGTCTGTTTTTTTGTTTTATTAATAAACCCCAGTCAAAGATGAAAGATGGAGGGTTGCTGAAGATTTAGTCGTCCATTCACAGGTGGAGGTAAAAGGCGAACTATAGGACAAAGTGCCCAAAGTTTAGTCACATCTTCCCTGAAGTGCTCAATAAATGGGACAAACAGCAAAAGCCATGGAGTGTGTGTTCTGTGTGTGTGTGTGTGTGTGTGTACTTAGTGACACTGGATAAGTAGTGGGAGACGGTGACACACTTTGTCCGTTCAGCTTTGTTAACAGAACAAACATTATGCGTTTCTGTCTGTCTCGGTGTGTGTGTTTAGTGGAAAGTGTGCGGTGATTGCTAAAGTGCTATTGGCAGAAATGACGCAACACCTGCTGATGGTGACATACGTGCCGTGCCGCTCACCAGGAGGATGTAGGAATATATTTTATAACAAGGTCTCTGTTAGAATTCCCTGTCTGCTAACAGGTTTCTAGGCAGTGGCATGTGCTGTGGAGAGAGTCGAGCCACATTCCAACAACAACACCACTGCTGAAAAACAATGTGTAAGGATTTCTTGCATCTCTGTGCGCCATTTCTGGACATGGAGTTTTTACATTTACACAGGCTTGATATTCATGCATAGCGAAGCTGGATTATCAACCGGGAAGAGCAGGCAGCAGTCCAACAGTCCAAAACCTAAAGTTCAGTCAGCGACACTGCTGTCAAGGAACTGACCATTTATAGTTCATGGTTATATCATTAGATTTGGCGGAAAGGCGCTGCTCTTAGAGAGAGCTCTCTACGAATCCAAGCAGCAACAAGGATTCTGCTGAGAGCAAATCCCCCTTTAATAAATGCA
>LKNJ01009339.1:0-12062 GCA_002120245.1 Maccullochella peelii | reverse complement strand
GTGGAGGTTTAACAAAGGAGGTTTTATTGGGGAAAGGCAGGTAAGGAGGTAGGCAGGCAGGTAGGTAGAAGACGAACAGGTAGGTAGGTAGGCTGGGCAGGCAGGTAGAAGACGAACAGGTAGGTAGGTAGTCAGGCGGGGAAGCTGGCAGGCAGGGAAGCAAACAACATAGGACGAACGACACGCAACAACTGAAAAGGACAGGTACAATTAGCGAAGGGACTGACGAGGGGATCAGAAACAGGTGAGCACAGACACAGGTGAAAACACTGAGGGCTGAGACAGGAGGCGGGAACACAAGACAGAACTTCAAAATAAAAGAACCCAGGGGCCGAACCGTGACAGTCTCAAGCACACTATCCACGAGCAACTTCATCAATCCACTCACCTCATCTCCAGCATGGAACTTTGTCTCACTATCCCCATCTGACGATGATTTATGCGGACAAATGAGTACGACCACGTTCAAAGTTTCTATCAACCCCCGCCAGCAGACCCAGCAACAGAAGCTGAAAACTTCTCCACCACCTCCGTGCCCGAGACCCCACTTTCCGTAATCCAAAAGCCGTTCAGGAAGCGAGTAAGTCCAGCAAGCCTCCACACTGTCTCTTCCATGATCCGTATCCCGCCCGGCTCATCTGTCCTCAACATACAAGACCACTATAATTCACCTGATGAATCATCCGCGTCTTCCAGCCCACCTCCTTCATCAGAAAAGAGAGGAAGAGGAAATTCAAGGACAGTACATCGCTGTCGCTGCAATTATCCGACTCCATCCCCTCCGAGGACAACGCCAGCCTCCCGCTTCTCAACTCGTACCGGTTGCATCTTCACCACGCTCCAGCAAAGTCCCCCGACAACCAGCCTTCATCAGAAATGTCTGACTGGACTGTAGCCACTCTCAAAAAAATGCACAAGGATAAAGGAATTCATTTTCACAGAACAGACAACAAAGCAAAACTTTTTAACGCACCCGCGTGTCAGCCTGTCATGCCCACCGTTCCGTAAACACTAGCTCTCTTCCGGGTGACGTCATCACACGCACCCCAACAACACAACGTGACGTCAGCGCCCCTGGTGAAGGGACAGTTCACTGACATTGTCCAGCGGAAGACAGCAGAAAGGCCAGCAACAAAAGCAAAGATAGGGATCATCAGCCAGAAACCCCCCCACAGCTTCAGTAACCACCTCTTTCCAATATCTAACACTATTACCTACTTTAGATGGAGCACCCAACACTGTAATTCCAGGGCCCTCCAAATCCCATCAGGTTTTTCAACACCAGCAGCCTACATCCGTGACAAATATCACTGGGACGTCAGTGCCCCTTGCCATCCAGCTCCAACAATCATAGCAGCTTGCTCTAGACAGGGCCCCTGGCACCAGGATGTCAATGCCCACAGCCATACACTTCCAGCAACCACATCAGCTGACTTCAGTAGGCCAGAGCCCCCTGCCACCCACTATCAGCAACCACAGCAGCTTGCTCTAGCTGGGGCTCCTGGCACCGGGATGCCAGGGTCTTCCGTCTCCCAACTTCACCAGTACCTGCAACTCACGTCAGCTGGAGTCTTCGGCACCGGGATGCTGGCACCCAGCTTTCCTCCACAGCCCTTGCAGCAGCAAGTTCCTTCCATATTAAACTCTGGTCATCCCTTTCAATCCATTCCAGCCCAGCAGGCAACCATCAACTTCACCCTGTCTACAGCTAATCCTCCCATACATTGTCCTAACTCTTTCATCCCTTGTCCTTCTCCAGTTCCCGCTAGTATACGCAAACAAATCATAGATGATAATTACACAGACCTTGTTTTCCTTATCATGCCTTCCCTTCATCAACCACCTGCCGACAGATTCCTTGAAGGACACGAAGGACACCTCTACCTGAAAGAGAGAACACCCACCTGTTCCAGAGATCTCGTCACCATGACCTGTTTCATTGACCTCTCCTTGCCCGTCCATTACTCCGGACACTCCTTCACGATCGGATCCGCCACCTCTGCCTCGCAATGGCATCCAACTCTCAAGAATTTATGAGCCGACAATCCTCCCAAGCATATCACTGCTACATTCGTTCAGATCTCAAAGATCTCAGATCCGCTCAAGCTACTGTTCGTGCGGCACCTATTCTGGTATTCCATTACACAACAACATGTTCTCCATGCAGCTCAGGTTCCCGCTCATTCCAACACCATTGCTGACTCCCTTTCCCGTTCCTCACTACTGTTTGGCCTGGGAGAGTTTCCGCTACCTTCACGATCAGTACAACGTAACCTCCCTGTCGTTTGATCTCAAAGACCTCAGATCCGCTCAATCTTGTCTCAAGTAACTGGAGGTTTTTGGGGTCCGTCGTGCCCGGGTGCTACGGTGGATTCCCTACCGGAGCTTCCCCACAACGCAGACTGCAGCCAAAGAACTACAAGTAAGCAAGCTTCTGCCTCACACCCCAATCATTTTTGATTAATAAATAATTTAAACGCATCTCATTGATGGTGTGGTCCTTGCTAGTGAATACTGTGTTATTCCACTTTATTGCACATAACTTTTTGTATGGATTGGAATGTTACAATTTCAAAAATCAAAATCTGTGTAATTTTGAGTTAGTATCAATGTCTGGTCTAAATTTCATGTGAATAGCTGCATCCTAATCAGATGCCTGAACCACCTCAACTGGCTCCTTTCGATGCGAAGGAGCAGCGACTTTACTCTGAGCTCTCTCCGGATGTCCGAGCTCTTTACCCTGTCTCTAAGGGTGAGCCCAGCCACCCTACAGAGGAAATTCATTTCGGTCGCTTGTATCCGCGAACTCATTCTTTCGGTCACTACCCAAAGCTCATGACCATAGGTGAGGGTTGGAACGTAGACTGACTGGTAAATCAAAAGCTTTTTCTTCCGGCTCAGCTCCTTCTTCACCACAACGGTCTGGTACAACTCCCACACTACTGCTGATGCTGCACCAATCTGCCATTTCACGCTCCATTTTACCCTCAGTAGTGAACAATTCCCCGAGATACTTCTGAGATCTCCTTCACCTGGGACAGCGGCTCACTTCCAACCCAAAGTGGGCAATCCACCATTTTCCTGCAGAGAACCATGGCCTCAAACTTGGAGGTGTAGACTCTCATTTCAACCACTTCACACTCGGCTGCAAACCGCCCCAGTGCTAGTTGCCTAGTTTGCTTCATGTAATGATAATGAGCATGGGAACAATATAGCACATTTAGGAGAGGATTTTCATCTCAACTGATGTAAACAGAATATGAAGCCAAAAGACTGAGGGCTAAGAGCCAAATAGATTATCTATTTTGTCCCTGGCATTAGAATTTTACTCACCTGTCCTGTTTCTCTCTTGTTCTCTCAACAGCACTGTGGAACCTCACAGACCGCCTCATCAAAAGAAAAGCCCCCCTCAGCTTTCTGACCTCTGTAAAGGCTGCAAACACCATCACTGCTTAAATGGCCTTTTTGTTTATGCTTTCATCAGATCAAGTCATGTCAGTGCTACAGGGATTACACACTTGACTGTGCATTTTGACTGTGTGTGTGTGTGTGTGTCACAGGGAGGTCATTGACAAAGTAAAAAAGCGTTACTCTCAAACCTGGAAGAAGGAGGAGTACAATTACCTAAAACTCAGGTAAAAAATGCCAATAATTGTACATGCATGCACATACATGCTGTATCTCCAGTGTCCATAGCTGCAGTGACAGAAATGTCCTACATACAGGAAGGAATTGTCCGTACATCGTCACAGTCCGGGGATGTACAATGAGTATGAAAAGGTTGTTAAAATAAGCTGTAGCTGAAGCCACGCTCAAGAGGGGCACAGAAATCAACATGCAGTTGCAGCTGAGTCCATTTGCTTTCTGATCAAATTTAAATAAGNGTCATGCCAGTGCTACAGGGATTACACACTTGACTGTGCATTTTGACGTGTGTGTGTTTGTGTGTCACAGGGAGGTCATAGACAAAGTAAAAGAGCGTTACTCTCAAACCTGGAAGAAGGAGGAGTACAATTACGTAAAACTCAGGTAGCTGTACCTGAAGCCACGCTCAAGAGGGGCACAGAAATCAACATGCAGTTGCAGCTGAGTCCATTTGCTTTCTGATCAAATTTAAATAAGTACCCCAAATCTTTACAAATTTACATTATGAGTCAGTTCATAACAGTACTCCATATCATTGAGCCACTTCTTAAAACAAGGAGCGGAGGTAGATTTCCATTCTCTCAAGATAACCCTTTTAGCTATAACCATAACCATGTTATGGTTACACACATAGGGACTTCACCTGAAGAACCCAAGACTGCTTTCACTCACCTGGGTCTTTTTTTGGAATTAAAATCCTTATATGAGGGAAGAAACTTTTTATTTAGAACATGAACAAACTGCCTACTCTTACTGTATTATGCAAATTATGAAGCTTTCTGTTCAACACCTAAACTGACCTGTCAGTCAGTGTCAACACTCCTGACCGACTGTATGTTATTTAACAAAGTCCGTGTGGTTCCCCAGATCTCAGCTGAGCAGCAGCTGCCATGGTTTTGAGAAGGCCATCATTACCCAGGCCAACACTCCAGTGGGATCAAAGATTGCGTACGACGGGGATAAGAAAAGGATCCTCGAGGTGACCCCGGAGATTTTCAGCACCTTTGCAAAGGTATGATGTTTGTCATTCATGAATANCCACGCTCAAGAGGGGCACAGAAATCAACATGCAGTTGCAGCTGAGTCCATTTGCTTTCTGATCAAATTTAAATAAGAACCCCAAATCTTAACAAATTTACATTATGAGTCAGATGAGGAATACCAAATAACAGTACTCCATATCATTGAGCCACTTCTAAAAAACAAGGAGCGGAGGTAGATTTCCATTCTCTCAAAATAACCCTTTTAACTATAACCATACAAAACATTAAAGCCTGCTGGGTCTCATATGATGGTTTTAGAGAGATTTCACTTTGTTTGCTGATTTGTTCACTTTTATATGGATTGAAAGAAGAACATGTAAAGACATAGAAAGAGAATTTAGAAATAAAAATGTGGATTCTAGCAAAGGAACTTGCATCCAGATGTCAACAACATGTTCTAATTATAACACATCTTAACATCATGTGAGTTATGGTTACACACATAGGGACTTCACCTGAAGAACCCAAGACTGCTTTCACTCACCTGGGTCTTTTTTTGGAATTAAAATCCTTATATGANAACATGAACAAACTGCCTACTCTTACTGTATTATGCAAATTATGAAGCTTTCTGTTCAACACCTAAACTGACCTGTCAGTCAGTGTCAACACTCCTGACCGACTGTATGTTATTTAACAAAGTCCGTGTGGTTCCCCAGATCTCAGCTGAGCAGCAGCTGCCATGGTTTTGACAAGGCCATCATTACCCAGGCCAACACTCCAGTGGGATCAAAGATTGTGTACGACGGGGAAAGGAAAAGGACCCTCGAGGTGACCCCGGAGATTTTCAGCACCTTTGCAAAGGTATGATGTTTGTCATTCATGAATTTTACCACAACATCTGCTTGAGATAATTTCATTGCTTTGCTCTTGCAAGTTCTGCCATAAGTCACGTGTCTACTCACATGCTGGTCCTTTGATACACCAAAAAACAAACACAGGGGGCACCTGGATTTAAACTGGGGACCTCTTGATCTGCAGTCAAACGCTCTACCACTGAGCTATACCCCCTCTACAGCCTGTATTTGTGTGTCAACCTCATGTTGGTGCCAGAGAGAAGGTCAGGGGCTCACCAAGGAGTAGAATTCAGCATCTTGGAATCATGAATGTCTGCACAAATTTTGTTCCAATCCATCAAGTAGATGTAGAGATATTTCAGAGAATAAGTTCAAACTTTGACCTGCTGGTAGCGCTAGATGAAAAGCCAGGGGATCACCAAAGTCATTAGGTTTTATTGTCTGGGAACCAAGACTATCTGTAACACATTTCACAGTCCACACAATGCATTTAATGTTTGTGAAGACAAGTTCAAACTGTGGCAGTGTGATGCAGCCTTCTTTTGCCTAAATGTACAGCTGGTGTATCTTTAATAACAAATTTTAACAATAAAACAGAACTTTATTGTCCATTTTATTTTGACCATACCTTGTCAATACAATACAAAATAACATTTGATGATAGAACATGACACATTGATTACAAACCATAAAATACACACCAGTGATGTCACCAAGACATGAATAAGTTTCACTGATGTGCAGAGTGCAACCTGGAAAAAGATTAGTTAGAAGTAATAGTTGCCTCCATATTTACCTACAGTCAAAAACAATTTAGAATTTTAGGCTCTTTTTATTCCTTTTAAATTGTGAAAGATTATAGAAACTCCAAGACTCTGAGGTAGTTCATCCAGAGTAAGTAGGAACTTCAATCTCCTGACTTTAGCGAATGCAATGAATTAAAAACACATGTTAACACATGTGGGTACTGCAGGGGATTTCCCAGAGTGTGGCGTGAAGAGGCAACATTGGCAAACGAGATCCGGCCATAGATTTTCATCCCTTAATATGGATCTTTGTCTGTCACACTCAGTATATTATAATCAGTATAAATGTTGTTGTTTTGTAATGCATTTCCATTGATGTTGATTCCAGGAGCATCCATTCCCAAATAAAACATGGGACACGTGTGCTGTTGTTGGGAACGGAGGGATCCTGACCGACAGCGGCTGTGGAAAGATGATTGATTCAGCTGAGTTTGTTATCAGGTGAGAAAGGTGTCCAGTGTAGTTGACTGAAAGACTGATGACAATGTTAACACAATTAAACTCATCTCTGTTGAAATTCCAATATAACGATCTCTGTATCTTCTTTGTTGCTTGTTCAGGTGCAACCTTCCTCCTTTGGACAACGACTATGAGAAACATGTGGGCATCAAGACTGACCTTGTGACAGCAAACCCAACCATCCTCATGAAGAAGTGAGCAAGAGGATGAATCTCACTGCACTGTCACCTGTATGCTCACTTCACTGCCTTGTTGCTTCATATCTACTATTTATTTTCAGGTATGGGGCTCTAAGTGGGCGTCGCCGTCTATTTGTGGAGAGTCTGCGTAGCTATGGCAACTCCCTGCTGCTTCTTCCTGCCTTCTCATATGCCTTCAGCACTCCTTTGTGCCTGCGGGCGGCTTACACCATTGAGGACTTTGAAAGCCCCATCCGGCCCATCTTCTTCAACCCTGAATACCTCCAGAGTCTGGCCCTCTTCTGGCACCCCCAAGGTCTACGAGCAGTGCGCCTCAGCTCCGGCATAATGATGGTTAGCTTGGCACTGGAGCTCTGTGACAATGTGCATCTATATGGGTTCTGGCCCTTTAGTAATCACCCACATGGACTCTATGCCCTGACTAACCACTACTACGATGACATAAAAGGTAGTCAAAGTTTTCACGCCATGCCGGCTGAGTTTGACCTCTTGTTGCGGCTGCACAGCCAGGGGGTGCTCAAGCTTCACCTGGGAGATTGTCGACCAGATGACAAGTAGTTCCTAGACCCAGGGGCATCCGACAGGACCGGAGTAAAATGCCTTCATTGTAGCCTCAGGATGAAGCCAGCTACTCATGAAGTCTTTCATATACTTTTGAATGAATGGACAAATCTGTTTTGGCTGATGACACGGATTGAGTGTCTTTAGGCCTTCACACACCAGAGGCGTTTTTTTCGTGTGAATTATTCGCATTTCAATATATTTTTTCGAACTGTTGATGTAAATGCTAATTCCATGCAGACTTAACTGACTCCAATGTAAGGTGGTAAAGGAAAATTGTAGTCTCTGGGTACACTTTCTTTAGTAACATTTGCATCAATACTTGGGTGGGTCTTGTGCAGCTGGGAGTATTGCCTTTCATGCTGATACTTAAAAAGTCTTAACAGTCTGGATTTTTGTCATCCGGAGATGTACAAGCTGTAGATGACCAAAGCTGACGACTCTCTGTGAGACAATTATAGAATCCTGTGAATGTTTGTGATTTTCTCTTTTTTTTGTGAACAGCATAAGGTGAGAGGGAAAATGAAGTTAAAGTGAATCAGTGAATAAATATTTATCAGAAAAAGTTATTTGTATTTAATGATTGGCTGGAGTGGAATTCACTCAAAACTTTTCCCCAGACGTCTCAGCTTACATGGTGTGCAGATATCCACTGAGAGATGTCAGCCCCGCAGAGATTCGTGTTGCCAGGGGTTTCAGACCGGAGAAAAGAGTGTCATCTGCATAGCTGTGGTAGAAAAAGCCATGTGAGTGAATAACAGAGCCAAGTGATTTGGTGTAAAGAGAAAAGACGAGAGGACCCAGAACAGAACCCTGAGGGACCCCAGTAGTGAGCAGTGTACTTTTGAAATATAAAAGGTTACAGATTACTAGTTACCCTGTTAAAAATGGAATAAGTAATGTAAGTATTTTTATTACTTCATTAAAGTAATGCAACTTATTACATTTGATTACTTTTCTAACAAATGTTGTAAACTGGGCAATAAAGCTAAACAGTCCTAAAAATATACTTTTAAACCAGGCAGTGCTGACCTCACAACAGTTCTCAACACTGATTACTGACAAACTTTAATTAAAGTTCTTCAATATAACTTGAATTAAGATTGGAATGTTTTGATTTTAAAGCACAATCACCAAAACAAATCAGAAGTATGTAGATCACAAACAATAAACTGACTGCAGTAAAGGAAAAATGTAACCATAACCTCAAACCAGGTCTACATTCAGGTCAACTCACTGCTGAGTGGTTATAGAACTATCAATAAGGCTTTATATACAGAAAATTCTGAGGTTGTATAGATTTAAAATAAACAAATCTTGTTGCATAGCTTCTAAATAAATATTTATTTTGTCAAAAAAAAATTACATTACATTACTCCTTACATACACTTGATGTTGCTTTGTGAATGTGATTAGTGGCAATCAGATTTAATGTATGAACAGAGCAGCATTGATGTGGTGGGAGAAAATGTCCACTGAGTGGCACTTACGGTTAACTTTGATTTAGTGGAGACGAATATGGCAGGATAGGTTTTAGGGAGAATCTGCCTTGTCCTTTGCGCACAGGGCAAACCGGCAACAACCACCATCGTGTGCCCAACAAAAAGCACAGTATGCAGCATAGTTAGGACCAAATAATTTAGGCTGTTGGTGCCCTGTAGAAATTTCACAACCTAATGACCTCTCCGAGTCAATATTTAATAAAAACACAATGCTGATTTAAGTTAGAGAGTGTTATTAGATCTTACATAGGCCAACTACATCACTATTCAAGGAGGACTACTGTTAGCTAAGATTTTCTATCAAGGCGTTCATAAATGGAGGTGCAGCTCTGCAAAAGGCGTCTGTTAGCTAGCTACGAGCTAGCAATAAATTTGTCATGAATGGAGAATAAACATAAATGTATAGCCTACTAGACGGGCACTGAGTGAAATATGGAGCTAAATTACGTGGTAGACTACTTTATTTTATGTGTATCATTGTGGTTACATTAACATACCTGTAGATGTTTCCTCAGGTTTGACATCGAGCATTTCGATGTTGACAGCATTTTCACGACTGGAAAACAAGCTTTACACTGTACAGTTATGTTAGAGCCCTTTTCTGTTTTCATAAGGAAAATATTTTAGAATTTCCAGCACTGAAAGGCATTCTTGTCCGACAACATGGCCACCCGCTGACTAGAGCAATGCACATTGATTTGGTTGGCAGGCGAGAGACGATATATTCAAAGAGAACCAATCACGGCGTCAAACAGCGCTGCTGGTCCGGAAATATGCCAAGTCATTCCTGCATGCTGAAAAGATGCAAAGCAATAGAATGAATGTTGTATTCTAGATATAATCTTTTTACCGTAAGAATATATTTGGATGTAACCACTTTGTAATCACCAACACTTTGATTAGTAACTAATTTAATTACATATTTTTTCTTAGGAACTGTTACGGACTACAATTACGTTAATTTAGTAATTTAATTACATAACGCCGTTACATGTAACTAGTTCCTCCCCAACACTGGTAGTGAGGCTACAAGGTTCAGACACAAATTCGCTCCAAGTTACCCTGTAAGTGTGGTCCTTGACATAGGATGTGAACAGAGAGTTCTTGGTGGGTGGAGAGGAGGATCTGGTGGTTCACGATGCTGAAAGAGCCAACAGGATGATGACGGAGGAGAGGGAGGCTGCTCTAGCAGTGTGGAGTTCGTCTGTGACAGCAAGGAGGATAGACTCAGTAGAATGGCCTGTCTTGAAACCAGACTGATGGGGGTCAAGAAGGTTGTTCTGGTGAAGATATTCAGAGAGTTGAGTGAAGACAGCATGCTTTCTAAAGTGTTTTAGAAAGAAATGGAAGAAGGGAGACAGGTCAGTAATTCTTTACATCAGAAGGGTTGAGTTTGGGTTTCTTTAAAAGAGGGTTCACTCTCACTGCTTTTTGAGTGTTAGTAAAACGACCAGTTGTATTGGTATTGAGGTATTGATAAGGTGAGGAAAGGAAGGAGGTCAGGACTAATAGATTGGAAAAGGTGAGAGGGGATAGGGTAAAGAGGGCAGGTGGTTGGGCGGTAACCAGGGTTAGTACCTCATTGGGAGAGGGCGGTTAAAAGGAGTTTAGAGTAGGAGCTTAAGGGCGTTCGGTTAAAACATACCCTGGTGCATTTGCCCGGTTAGTGTGGTTCATTTGAGCAGGTGTGAACACAGTAATGGCACTCTGGAGCGGTTGGTTTGTGGTGGGAATGTGGTCCGACCTCGATCCAACCCAATTACGCGGTGTACTCTGCAAGTTTGAGCTCAACGGCTCCTGTAGCCAGGTGTGCTTTGCATTCTGCAATGCGGCAGAGCCCACAAACTGTTTCTAGTAGTAGCAGCTAGCCGGAGAACGAATCAGCTATGTTTCTGTCACAGAAATATGCACTAGTTCACAACACAGGACCTTCGGCCCATATTTTGTTTCTTCACCTTTGGTTTTAATGGCAGACTACAAACCAACGTCAGTGGTGCATGCCGCCACCTACTGTTACCGTGTGTAACATCCCCAGATACATCTGACCAATAAGCGGAGTGAACGTTCTCACGTTTGTAGTGATGCATTTTAGTTTGCTAGGATTTTTTTCTTTGTGAAAAGAAACCGAACCAAGGGGAAAACACTCCAAGTTTATAAACTCATCAACTGATTTGGACCAGAGCAAACAAACTACAGGTGTGAGAACACCCTAAGAGGTTGATGTAGGACAGGTGAAGTCAGCAGGTGGGTTGGGAAATGAGAAGCGTATGTCATCTCTTTACAAATTACTTAATCAAGAAGGGAGGTGGGGGAGTATCAAGGAGGGTTACGAAGTTCATTATCTGGCCTTATATTTTTCCATATTCAATACAGCTGTGATATCAGTGGCCTATATGTTTTTCCTGTGTGTCCTGCTGCACAGCATCCCACAGTTAGAGGGTGGACCAGACACGCAAACGTCTGGATGATGCTTTCACAAGCTAAGCCTTGGAGAGTACTGGAGCAGTTTTTGTCCGATTTTTCTTACCCTGTGTAATGAACCAGGCAGAGACCCAAGTGCAAGAATGATACAGAAAACAATGGCAAAGTTCCCAGTTAAGGCTTTTACAATGAAAACTGTGGTGGCGGTGTGTGGTTGATTGAGCTCCGCTGCAGAGGAGAGACTGGGGTAGTGGCTCAGAGAGTCAGCGCAAGCAATCTGGGTGGCACAGGTGGCAAGCACTTTGTAATCAAGGGCTCTGTATTTAGTAGGAGCATGGACTGGTGAGGAGGGTCTGACACACGGGAGCCACAGAAGCTGCACAGCACAAGCAGCATCGTATATGACGGAGAGAAGTAGCTGGCTGTCCCGAAGTCGCTGGGCAGTGAAATCAGGAAGCCAGCCATGTGTAAATATTAGTGGTGTCAATTGATTAAAAAATTTAATCGAGTTAATCACAATAACAGGCTGTGATTAATCATGATTAATCAGGTTTAAAATACTTGTATTTTTTGGGGGGAGATAAAACAAAATGTGTGGTGTTGGAATAAAGAAATGCATGACAGAGTT
>LKNJ01009327.1:1909-13041 GCA_002120245.1 Maccullochella peelii | reverse complement strand
GTCGTTATAGCTCTGGAATCAAGCTGAGCAATAACTTTCAGTCTTTCCTCCTTGTTGCCAAATACAATGATTTGTCTTGTCTTTATTTAATTGAAGGAAATTTAAGTGCATCCAAATATTTACTTTCTCTTAGCATTGATAGAGTGAGTCTAATGGACCATAGTCACTCGGTGAAAGTGCTAAGTAAATCTGAGTGTCGTCTGCATAGCTGTGATAAGCAATGTTATTGTCATGTATGAATTGACCAAGAGGGAGCATGTAAAGGTTGAATAATATTGGCCCAAGAAACGAACCCTGAGGGACTCCACATGTCATGGTGATCCGCTCAGATTTATGATCACCAATGGCAACAACATAGCCTCTGTCTTCGAGATATGATCTGAACCAACTGAGGACTGTGCCAGATAAGCCCACCCACTTTTCCAGTCTGTTTAGAAGTATNGGCCCAAGAATCGAACCCTGAGGGACTCCACATGTCATGGTGATTTGCTCAGATTTATGATCACCAGTAGCAACAAAATAGCCTCTGTCTTTGAGATGTGATCTGAACCAACTGAGAACTGTGCCAGATAAGCCCACCCACTTTTCCAGTCTGTTTAGAAGTATGTCATGGTCCACTGTATCAAACGCAGCACTCAAATCAAGCAGCACTAAAACTGATGTTTTACCTGAGTCGGTGCTCAGACGAATATCATTTAACACCTTTATCAGTGCGGTTTCAGTGCTGTGATGTTGCCTGAAACCAGGTTGAAAAATGTATTGAGTTGAATAAAAAAAAGCTTTCTCAGTAATTTTAATTCAAAATTTAAGGATCCAGGTTGCCTTTCTTTAGAAGGGGCTTAACAACTGCAGTTTTCAGTGATTTTGGAAAGATGCCTGATAGGAGTGAGCTATTCACCATTTCCAAGCAACTGAAAAGATTTTTGAAAAAGGTGGTTGGCAGGGTGTCAAAACTAATGGTACGATAAGGTAAAATGAAAACGATTAATTAAAAAAAAAAAAAAAAAAAAAAGAATGCCGACCTGGCCTGCCGGGAGTTGAGCCTGTTGGCGGTCCGCACATACTCCAGGTTCTTATGATCCGTCCACACCTGGAAGGGTTGCTCTGGTCCCTCCAGCCAATGACGTCACTCCTCCAGAGCTGTTTTGACCGCCAGTAATTCCTGGTTCCCGATGTCATAATTCCTCTCGGCCGGGGAAAGTTTGCGGGACAGGAAGGCACAAGGGTGAAGATTGTGGTCCACGGGGAAGCGTTGTGACAGGACCGCCCCCATTCCCACCTCAGAGGCGGCGTCGACCTCCACCACGAACTGCTGGCCGGGGTAAGGCAACGTGAGGATTGGAGCTGTGGTGAAACTGGACCACAGCCTCCGGAAAGGCAATATCCGCGAGGGGGGTCCACCGGAAACGGACCTATGGAGAGGTGAGAGCATGCAGCGGGGCAGCTATGGTGCTGAAATTCCTAATAAACCGTCGGTAAAAGTTTGCAAACCCCAAGAACCACTGGACCTGCTTCCTGTCCCTTGGTGTGGGCCACTCAGCCACCGCTCTGACCTACTCCGGGTCCATCTGAAGTTTTCCTGCAGAGATGATGAAACCAAGAAAGGACATAGAGAGGACATGAAACAAACATTTCTCGGCCTTGACAAAGAGGTGGTTGTCCAGCAGGCGCTGCAACACCTGCCAGACTTGCCCCTCATGCGACTCTTCGTTAGGAGAGAAGATGAGGATATCGTCTAGGTAGACGAAGACAAAACAGTGAAGTAGGTCCCGAAGCACATCGTTTACCAGGGCCTGGAAGACGGCGGGAGCATTGGTCAGCCCAAACGGCATGACTAAGTATTCATAATGGCCACTTGGGATGTTGAACGCCGTCTTCCATTCATCCCCTTCCCTCATTCTGACCAGGTGGTATGTGTTGCAAAGGTCAAGCTTGGTGAAGATCCTCGCCCCTTGCAATTATTCAAACGGCGATGAGATGAGGGGGAGGTGATAACAATTCTTAATGATGATGTTGTTCAAGCCCCAGTAATCTATGCATGGCGTCTTGTCTTTCTTCTCAACAAAGAAGAAACCTGCTCCGGCGGGGGAAGACGATGGCCGAATGATTCCAGCTTCGAGGGACCCCGTGATGTAAGTATCCATCGCGGCCTGCTCCGGGCCCGACAGGGAGTAGAATCGTCCCTTTGGCGGCGAGGTTCCCGGTGCCAGGTCGATGGCGCAGTCATACTCTCAATGGGGGGGCAAGGAGGTAGCTCAGGCCTTGCTAAAAACCTCGTGGAGGTCATAGTAGCAGCAAGGAGGCAGGCCATACCAATTTTGCTGGAGTGATTAGGTGAGAGGGGGTGAGCAGGGAGATAGTTCGGCTCACCGGCGTCCCCGTTAACACTGATGAGCCTCGCCTTTTACTGGACAGGAAGCAGCAAGGTGCCCAAGCTGAGCGCAGTACAGGCATTGGCCCTCCCTCAGCCGGCGCTGTCGCTCCTCCGGGGAGAGCCGTGACCTGCCAAGCTGTATGGGTTCCTCCGAAGCCCTAGGGGGCGAGCGTGAGCTGGAGTAGTTCGGCTGGCCTCCCCCAGATGGCTGACGGGGGAACGCCTGCCCCCTCAGGCCAGGAGGAGTACCAGCTGGTCATGCCCTTTCTTTCCAAAGGCGGTGTTCTATCCGGATGGCAAGGGCAATCAGAGAGTCCAGGTCCGGAGGTAATTTGATATGGATTAGTAAATCCTTGATGGGGTCCGCCAGCCCCTGGAGAAAGGCATCGAACAATGCTGCCGTGTTCCTGTCGGTCGCCAGGGTGCGGAACTCGATCGCGTAGTCGGCCACGCGACGAGTGCCCTGCTTAAGGCCCATAAGGGCCCTGGCGTGGGATCGAAGATTTTGCACAGCGTCTCCGTGAACACCACCAGCGAATGGCAGATGGGAGAGTCTCTGCCCCACTCAGCGGTCACCCAGACCACGGCCCGACACGAAAGATGGGAAATTATATACGCCACCTTCGAGCGTTCCGTGGGATAACTCGCCGGCTGGAGCTCGAAGTGTAGTCCGCACTGGACCAAAAAGGCCTGGCAATTCTCGAGGTCCCCGGAGAACCGTTCAGGGTGGGCCAGATGACTGCTGGGAATGTAGGAGCAGACCGGCGGGGTGGTAGAAGAAACCGCCAGAGGTGTAGTCGTCGCGGCCACCGATCCGACTGGACCGGTTGCCTGGGCCCGCTGGAGCTGGTTGGAGAGCTGCTGGAATCGCCCTTCAATGGAAGCCTGGAAGCTTCTATGGAACTCAGACATCTCCCGCAGTCCTTGAAAGATAGCGGCAAGATGTCCGTCCTGCCGGGAGACCCGTTCTTCCAGCACCTCCAGTTCGGCGGCTGACAATGTTGGGTCGGCTGGGTCCATGACTTGGCCAGTTCGTGCTATCACGGCTAAGGTTAGCAACCTCGGAGAGGACCCAAGTGCACGACACAGAGACAAGGCAGTTTAGTTTCAGTCTTTTACTCACTTCTTCTTATGAGGAGGAAGACAGAAGACAGGTGTATACAACGTTAACAAATCCGACAAGGAGTAGCAGAATCCAAAATCCAAAAACAGGCAAGGTCAAAAACAGGAGTCAATCAAGGAAGTCTTAGACTAAGTAGAAGGCTGGGACATTAAGCACAGGAATGCAAAGACGAACTGGCAATGGACACAGGTGAGTCCCAGAGTTTTATGCTTAATCATGGGCTGCAGAGCTGGCAGGTGATAATGATGAATGGGAAACAGGTGAGATCCAACAACAGGCAGGAACCTGCCAAAGTCAGAGAGAGAGAGAGAGAGACTAGAGGATATGGCAGACAAAGTCAACAGACTAGGGCAGGCAGCTTCTCTTGACCCTGGAGCGGGATGTGAGAAAAACAGCAGGTGGATGAGTTAAGATGATTCACTACATCCTCCAATGTTTTAGTATTGATGGCATTGAATGTTGACAATCTGGCCAAATTGTTTCTGTGCGGTTTCAGCAATGGTCTGGTTCCATTGTTTGACATGGAGGAATTTATAGCCACTCTGATATTTTCAGAGATATATTTTTATACTGAATAAAAATGCAAAATCATTACACTTATTAAGCGATATGAAATCGGGGCTGGTTCTTTTGGGGGATTAATTAACTTATCAACATTGGTGAACAAGGCACAAGAATTGTTGAAATTCTTGTTGATGATGTTAGAGAAAAAGGCTTGTCTAGCCTTTATTTCTGAGTTGTAAATACGAAGCCTCTTTTTAAACATGTCTTTGTCAATCTGAAGATTACTTTTTCTCCATTTGCGCTCAGCTTTCCTGCATTCTCTCTTTTGGCTTGTGACAGCTGACGTGTTTCTCCACGGTGCTTTCTGCTTGCCAGAGATGGTTTTAACCCTTTCAGGTGCAATTGCATCAATAACTTTCAGGGTTTTACAGTCAAAATTATCAAAAAGTGAATCAACAGAGTCTGATGGAAATCTTATTTTCATGGACATAGCTTCTATGAAAAGATAACTAGTATGATTGGCTTTTTTGACAGAAAGTGATCTGGTTTGGGTATCAGGAGAAACTGACATATCAAAGAAAACACAGAAATGGTCAGAGAGGCCTATGTCCCTAACAACAGTGCTAGAAATATCAACACCCTTACTAATAACTAAATCCAGTGTGTGTCCTTGGTTGTGTGTGGGCCCTTTTACATGTTGCAACAGATCAAAAGGTTTCAAATAGACCACAGAAGTCCTTGGCAGTTTTGTCTTTGGGATTATCAATGTGAATTTTAAAATCACCAGTTATTACAAGATAGTCAAAATCTGTCAAGATAACATAAAGCAATTCAGTGAAGTTGCCAACAAAATTTGTAGAGGACCTTGGAGGTCTGTAAATTGTTAACAGCAGGATTTTTGATGTGCCTTTCAACACAGAGCAAATATATTCAAAGGAGGCAAACTCACAAGATGCAACAACTGCTTGCATTGAGATGAGTCTTTAAATATAGCAGCAACACCACCACCTTTCCTGTCAGGTCGAGAAACATTCATAAAATTAAAGTTCGGAGGGGCAGATTCAATAAGAACTGGTGCACTGCTACTACTGTCTAGCCAGGTTTCAGTTAAAAGCATAAAATCAAGATTATAGGTAGTGATAAGATCATTAATTAAAAATGACTTGTTGGCAAGCGATCGAATATTCAACAAAGCTACTTTGGAGAACTAACGGCTTTTAGCATATACATGATGCCACATGTGGCTTGTGTATTGGCCTTTAGTCTAATATATCACTTGGCCATTACTTATTAGTAAACAAGTGATGACTGAGGTGTGTTCAGACTGCAAACCGAATTTTATGGACTGTATGAATTCAAGTCTTTGTGAATGTACACGAATATCCAGAAATGGAAAACAACCTGAGAAAGACATACATCACATGCTGAGTTGCCACACAAAGACAAAGTTGATATATTGGTTGTTAGGGGCAATTAAAGGTACAGCACAGTCAAATTTGTGCAAATAACGTGAGGCAAAATTTTGATTTGAAGTCAGTCTGAACAAACTTTAATGAGTGTGACCTTTTTTTTTTTTTAAAACAGGTCAGATTTTTACTACATTGTAGTTTTCATTTTATGCTTTACTGTTTCTTATATTGCAGGAGAAGAATCAAAATGCTGCCTTGAAACTTGATGAAAGCCACTCAAACAAAACATACATGCTCCTTTAATCTTGTGTTGCTGTACTTTAGGAATTCAAGATTAAGCTTTCAGACACTGTAAAAGACCTGGCCTGGAGTGATTTTAATGCGCACTGCAGTCCCAGCTGTGTTGCAATCAAACATGATTACCAGGGTATGTGTCTGTGTTTTGATTGATTGAGAGCATGTGAAAGTGCATGTAGTCTACAACAGTGTCACTGATTCCTTTCTGCATGTAGTTTTCTTTGAAATCGAAATCCAGCTTATGAAGAATGTTTTGGAACTTTGCATCTTTCCTCTCATTTGTGCATTCTCTGGCCCATTTCAAGATAATAGTTTCCAGCGGAGGGCTGAAATATTTTTTTCAGCATGGCTTTTTGTGATACTTAAAACAACTATCTTTAGGCCTTTTGGCTAGGTGACTGTATAGTGGGTCAGCCATCCAAATGCCCCCACATCACAGTGTGTTTCTTAACATACCTGTTATAAAATCCATAAGAGCACTTGAGGTTACACCCTAAAAACTATCCTTCTTCCAAAAATTTAAATTAGCATTCTTTCCCATTTCATCAAATACCCTTCTCTTTTATCCTTGCCGCAAACCTTTTCAGCTTTAATTCTGCCTGTGAGTGAAGAGGGCAGGAGAGAGAAGGGGAGTGGCAGCACAGATAGCTCCCTGACATGTTTCCCAGGCGTCTGTCCTCGTCTGTGCTCACGACTGATAGGCGAGAGTGGCTATGGGACACATTCATCTTCAACGTCAGGTTTTATATCCGGATTTTATCAGCGCTCAGACAAGCAGCTCCTCTACAGGCAAAGTTGAAAAACACGCAACACATTGTATGGATGACCTCATTTTAAACATTAATGGGGGTTTTTTTCTTAAGGGGCTGCCAAATAGTCCCTCCAACTGAATGGGGAAAGAGCAGGATGGGGAAGCTCATCAGATAATGCAGGCAGGCCTCTTTCTGTGCATTTTCTTCAATCTTGTCTCAGACGTGCGGTATCAAAAGATACTGACTGAATGTCATATCTTTGAGGAGGCGGGGAAGCACTTTTTGTATTTTTCTCCAGGGGATTTGGAAAGAAAAGTCATCACCTTACTGAAGAAATGAGGGATTAAATATGCAGGATTGTCTGTATTATAGTCAGGAAATCCACTGAAGCAACAGTGATTTAAGTATTTTAATTGATTTGTCTGACAGAAACTGTCATAATCCAAAAGTTTGCAACTAAATACTCCTCACTACTTCTGTGTATTCCAACTTCTTTGTGTTAATAGTCTTAAGGAAATCCTCCTTTTCTTTTAAAGACTTGGCCAAATCAAATAACCCTACTATGTGCAAGCTGGCAGAACTTTAGATATATTTCTATATTCTCGACACCAAGCAAAAGCATATCTCAAGTCTGCATATCTCCAAAGCACAGACCATGGTTGAATTGCCAAGAAGGATGGAGCACAGAAGAATGCAGATGGAAGATAGTTCTGCTGGATGCCATTTTGTATTCCTCTGCCAAAGTGTGCAACCTCGACTTGAACCAAAAGGGATTTTATGGAGATGAAGATATTGAAGGCCTCTGACCGCAAGAAGCACTTTGTCTGTTCTGAGATAGGATGCAGACACTGTGCATTCTGCACTTGCTATGAGACTCAATGTTTCCTCAGTGATGCAAAAAGGACTCATGTTTTATTCAGCTTCGAGAGTGATGAGAGAATACATTTGATTACAGGAGCAGGTGATTGAGAGGACCATGTTGGGAAGCACATTTGTGAAAGCAAAGAGGAGTTTTATGCACAATTAAGGCCAGATAAGATCAGATTAATGTGTTTTGCAATAATGCTTCGTGGAATGAAACAGTAGCTTCTTTGTTGTCTTTTGGTATGTTGGGAGTTTAATATCATGGAATAATGAGCATTTATCAAGATTTTTTGTTTTATATTTAGATTTTAGGTGACTGGACAAATGGGGAAAAAAGAAACATGACTTGCAACAAATTAACAGGTTGAACCAGGGGTGTTGTAGTTATGCATACTAGACCATACACCATGGATTGGAAAGTCAGTTCTTTTCACAAATTTCCACTTTAAATCAATGGGAGTTGTCCCAGTGTTAGAATAATCCACAATTAACACTGACCATGTTGGGTCAAGGGACCAGTACCTTTCCATGCCGTTTAACGTGCTGCAGCTGAGCAGCTAATTAGTTATTTAGCCTGCAAACTGATGTTAGTGTGCACTTTTCCCTGGTGAATGTTTGGTGGCTCATTCAACGAACTAAGCTGCAGGACAACACGTGTTCATGTTTGTATTTTAGATAAGAAGAAGACTTTAGCAGGAATACTAATATGGGTTGTTGTTCAGAGTCTGTAGCTTTTGTGTTGTGTAGCAGGCTGCTGCCTGGCTCAGTGTGACCATCTGCCCTGTCTATGGTAGAACGCTTGGTTCGCTCTTCCGAAATAAGGTATCCACCGGATAACGGAATGGTATTCCATCAAATTAATGCAAAACTAGGGGTCGCCATCATGAGACTAAAAAATTTTATTCCTCAAATAAAATAAAAATGTCTCCCTTTTGGTTTCAGATTTGTCAAAGGAGAACACAGGGCAAGTGATTTACACAGCAGACTTGTATTCTGTAGCAGACAGGGGTTCATAGTAGCCAAGGGTCAGAGGTAGGATTAAGAAAATCCTCTTAACCCCTGGTGCTCAAACCCCAGCATAGCACGGCATTAAAATACTCCAACTCCCTAATCCCTAACCCCACATAGGGACGGGGCTGATGAAAACCCCCACTGTCCACATGGGATACCCTGGTCCCCGCTTTAATGTATTTGAAGTGGACATGGGTTGGATCTTCCGCTGTGTGTGTGGGGGTTTAAAGGGGAAACTGTCCACTCCAAATACCTTATAGCAGGGGCTGTGGTAGCCCAAGTGGACAGATGCCAATTTCTACTCAGTGCCTGGGGCTAGGAGGCTGTAACTTGTGGAGCCAGTCCCTGGAGCTCCTAAGAAGCTCCAGGATTATAGAGGGGGGCTTGGGGGCCCTGTGGCCCCGGCCAAGTGACTCATTTTCCCCCCAAGTGCCCCTGGTACCCCCCCTTGTGCCCCTGGTACTCTGCCAGAGGACTTAGTCAATTTTTCACATTTTTCTCATTTTGAGGTAATAATAGACAGCACAATGATTCAGTTTAACCTTTTATTTTTTCAATTTGTCTGTTTCTGGTAATGGGCTGACCACAACGTTGCAGGGCTGCAGGCGAAGTTGTGTTTTCCAGCCTGGACCCCGTCTCTCAGAGTCCCCCACCTCCGACGGGGGAAGAGTCTCAGTCTCCCCCGGGCCGACACCTGTCTCTTGCGGCCGCTCAGCGTCCTGGCTCAGGCTGTCTGTGATGATCCTCCTTATTTCGCAGGCCTCGCTGTGGTCCAGGTTTCTCACATAGAACCTGTCTGCGGTCCGGACATCGTGGCACATGAAGTCGGACACTTTTTTCCGATCTTCCGTGTCTTGGGACTTTTTGGCCTGAAACACATAAAACATTTGCAGACAAGTCAGTGTCGGTGCAATCGTTTTTCCCAGTGTGTGTGAGGTGTGACATGTGCTTCAAAATGAACTCACGTAGGTTGCGGTTCAGATGAGGGCCTGAGCTTACCCTCTCCGGGACGGGAAAAAAAAGCCTCCCCTTATGTGCCCCTGGTAGACCGACCGTGGTTTAGCCTGAATATTGCCTCTCTTGGCCGGGAAGAATGAGCCAAGTCACCCGCCATGTCTTCTCATGCAAAATGGGTGCCGCTGCCTCGTACTTCCGCATTGACCACTAGTTCCAGCTGCACGGGGGTGGCCGGACACACCTGGAGGACCCAGCTCAATTATCCCATATTTGGCTGCATTTCATTGATACTGTCAACAACCAGGGATGGGGACCGGGGTACCCCAGCTCCTGTGTCCATATGGACGTCACCTGGGGTCAGCCAAATTGTCTCTGATGCCTCATGGACAGTTTCATGGAGGCCTCTGTTTCTGAAAAATGGGTTTCTGAAATCGTGCGGAGACTTGTTTGAAAAACCAGTTGACCTATAACCTTTAAGTTACCTTCTCCGGTCGAAAAACTTTAACATTTTTCGTTGTGGTCCTGGTACACCATGCTGTCGCTTTCTTTACCCAGGAAAGGACCTCTCTGCATTGGATCTCCCCCTGACATCTCTGGTCCTCAATATGAAGTAATAATAACAGCTATGGTCCTCCAGGGGGGGGCTCAGCCTCACTGATCAACCCGTTAATAAGACACTATCAGGCGGACAGGCTCTGCTCCATCTCCCCCTCTCATCCACGGAGCTCAGCATCACCGATCAACCCGTTAATAAGACACTGTAGTGAACCCTCCCCCCTTTGGGTTACTAAAGATAAGTCTAAAAACCACACAGGGACCTGCAGTTGGAGAAGATCAAAAAGGAGAAGCAGGAACCAGGCCTTTTGGCCTAGGGATGGGAATCAACATCTCCCAAGGCCCCTTTCTCTCAACAACACTAAAGGTGTCATTTGTGAGACACCCCAGACAAAGTGCTAGACACTCTGTCTCCCTTCTGAGCCTCACTGTTTGTTGTGCTAACCAGAGGAGTGACCAGACCTTGGTGATCACCCCTCTGATTACAGCAGTCAGTGGGGGTCTGAGAAGCCCTGGACAATCAAAGATATCTTCTCTGGAGATATCTAATGGACCCTCAACTGCGTAGACTGAATGAAGAACGCACAGAGTATAAAACGAGAAGCAATCTGCTATCTGTTTATAACTGCCAAGACCTTCACCTCCTCCCCACACACACACACACTTTCTCTCACACACACACACACACACAAACACACAGACACCCACATTTCTTCCTTCCTTTGATCTTAGGTAAGATAAGGAAGACCACCAAGGTGTCATAAAAATTCTCTAAGCGCATTCTTGGAGAAAGGGGCTGCCAAGAAACCCTGAATGCTAAGAAAGTACCTTGCCAAATTAATCAACAATGTAATAATGCTATTAACCTGTGTCTACTCTTAGGATGATCAGTTCAACTCTGGTGATTCTAGCATAGAAATTGCCAGAGTTACATAATTCAAGTCTAACACCCTGTTTTAACACGGTACAACAGTGCCCCCTATTGACCATATGTTTGTGAGTTTTATGGTACATGAATTTCAAGATTCCAAACTATAAGAGCATGTGAAGAACTAAAACTTCGAATTGATACTATTTGCTCTTTAACAATGTTGATGTTGTTATTTTGTTTAGTAAGTAGGAAATTATGATTTAGATTATGATTAACCATGTTTAGAGACATGAATTAGGTGGAGCACAATATGTATTGGATGTTTGATACTGACAGTGTTGCATACGAATATGTAGTATAATTTTATGATTTGACTATAGTGATGGAAGTATGGGACATTTGCGCGTATCAAAAT
>LKNJ01009325.1:0-10681 GCA_002120245.1 Maccullochella peelii | reverse complement strand
GATGAAGGACTCTACAAGTGTAACATCTCTGGAGCTGGAGGATCAGCAGAGAGCTGGCTGGCTGTCAGAGGTGAGACAGTGTTACAAAACAAAATAAAGATATTTTGCTAGTTGTATGGCCAGGATGGGTGCAGATTATACATGATGATGACACCCCTACTTATGAAAGTCCAGTTTGAAGCTTGGTAGAAATTATGTAGGAGTGTGCCTGCCGACGTAGTAAAAATTGTGACCATGAGCTGGTTTAATAACTGCTAAATGCTTTAGAGCCATCTGGGCTAACATGTGACATATTTTCTCTTTATAGCTGTTTGCATGCATTGTTTGACTATTTATGTTTTGCAACTTTCTCATGTTTAAAAATTCTATTTACAATTAAAGTTCCATAGTGTCATTTGTAATGTTACAACATATACGGTTCTGGCTCATGAAGGGCCCCTCCCCAGTGACTCGGACGCCCCTCGGGTCTTCATCCTGCTGTGGGTGGCTGTCACCGTGTTAATGGTGGGTCTGGTGCTGCTGCTGGGATTCCTTCATTTTAGGAAACACAGAGGTACAGAAAAGCAACTACTACTTCTGTATGTATTTAAATAACACTAAAAAGAGAAAGCAACTGTGGCCATCAAGGTTATGAAGCATTGCATCCTGTCACACTTTGGGTTTGACACATATCTAATAATTTATATACTTAGAAACTGGATACCAAGGAGCATCACAGTCACAAGTGTGAATCATGTCTGCTGTCCAAAGCTCACTTTAAGCTTTAAATTTGAATATATAAAAAGGATGTTTATGTACTACAGCCTGTCTACCTGCCAACCTCCTGCTTCTGTGTGTATAATAATCTAATGTAGATTTTTATTTTGTCTTCTGTTTCAGTCTCTGGAGAAGACGCTGCAGACGATCCAAACAGTGTGACGTATGCAGTCGTCGTCACAAAACAAAGAAAGGACAAAGGTTTACTGGACTTATTTTAATTTCTCTTTTCTTTAACGTGATGTGAGGAACACAACACGACTGTAATAGATAACTGACGCCTTAATTACTGGTCAATTTTATAAGCACATGTACTCCTTATTATGAGAGATAAAGTGGAACTTTTAACATCTTCAATTAGGTTAACCTCAGAGAAAGTTAAAATAATAAGATGAGTTGCTGGTGTCACCGTCCCTCATGTTGAAAGTGGCAGTTGAGATGTTGTTACCAGAAACGGTTGTGACGTGCTGCACAGCAGGACTGTGAATCCTCTCAGCATGTCATATGTGGTGTTTAATTTTAGACGCTGCAGATGCTGCTGATAATTTGGGCCTCTGCCTCGACACAAACCACAGCAGAAAACCACCTAGGAAAAAAGGTAAGGGGGCGGTTTGGCTCCTTTAGTCTGTCAAAATGAATATTTATAATCAGCTCTTTGACTGTAAGTTCATCTGTCTGTCAGTCGGTCTCTTGCTTACTGTTGATTTCTCCTCTTCAGATCAGGATGAGTCCTCGCATCAGCCTGTTTACTCTACTTTGACCATAAGTGAGACGCCACACGCTGTCTGACCCAGTTTGTATCTTATTAAAATGCATTTGGACACATGTCTCACATGTTTTCTAAAAAGCTGCCCACACAGTTAACTGACGCTCCCAAAGTCTTTATACAGCACAGCTACAGTCACATGTCAACACTACGTCTGCACCTGTGAGTTCGGTTATTTTGATCCCTTATCGCCTCCAGGTTTAAACATCACCAAGCCCTTTTGTCTTCAAAGTGACTGTGAGGGAAACCCCTTCAGACTCAAGACTGAGCCCTTTGACTCTCCTGTGGGAAATGTTCAGGGCCGAACAGGACAATTAGTTTCATTATCAATTAATCATTTTGTCAACAAAATGTCAGAACATGTTTTTTTTCTTGAGTTTAGAATATTTACCACAGATATAATGTTTGTGTTTTCTGTCTTACAGCCACCAAAGAGCAGAGACACCTGACTGCATAAGAGAGGAGAGACCCCTTTTGTGTCACTGCGTAGCTTTGTGTCTAACATATGTGCTTTTTTTTTTTGTATATTATGTATTAATATTCATTGAAAATAATAAGCAACAAAAGCATATTTTGCAATATTATCCTGCATCTACATCAAACCTTTCAAATTTCAAAATGTTGCATATTTAATTTCTGTTCACTCTCTAACAAAACATGTAAGAAACTTAAAATATACACTTTAATAAATGAAACAGCCACATGCACCTGCACTTTGTGAAGCTTTAAACTGAATTCAAAACAAAATATAGCAGATTTAGTATATTAGATTGGAAGTATAGTTAAAAGCAGTGCAGTTTATGTGCATTTATTCATATTTTTACTATTTTCACAAACGGGAAGTTCAGCTACATGATCTGGTCAGTCAGTGCGTTATCAGTGTCTAGCCTCAAAGGCGCGCGCAGTTACAGGACGGTCCTTACTCATATTCCACTGCAAAAATCAGAACATTTCAGAATTAGTAACAAAAGAAAAATCATAAAGAACTGATAAAACTGGGAACTGCAACTGTATCTTATTTCATTTTATGTATCTTTCATTTTATTTTTTCTTAATTGATGTTATCCGATTTTATTCCTTCTAATGTTTTTCTTTGCACATGTAAAGCACTTTGAATTGCCTCTGTGTTTGAAATGTCCTGTATAAATAAAGCTGCCTTGCCTTTTATTACAGTAACAGTTAAACCACGTTGTTCTATCTGCTCTGTCTGTTCACACGGCTGAAGACGCTGTTCATAAGAAAGGAGCTGCTGCAGCTTTTAAATAGACTCACTGTGGTCAACCAACATGTGGTTACGTTGGTTTGACCTGAAGCAGCCGGAATGAGTTTAAAGCCTCACTGCTGCGTTTATCTGGGTTCAATAATAAAGTCTGTGCCAGAAAGAAAGAAAAAAAAACTGTGAATTCTATTTCTGACCAAATGTTAGCTCATGATGTATTTTAACGTAGCTTGTAGTAGAGTTAACTGTGCACAGCCCCAACAAGGTGCAGCAGCCAGAGGTGGAGCTTGTGGGTGGTGTTTGTCTTTTTGTTTGCCTAAAGCAGTTTTTCATAAGCTGAACAAAAATGTTGAGTGGCTAGCACAACACACACACACACAAAAGTTATTTACTCCATTTTATTCTCGTGGAAATTTGGGCTCTTGCAAATATTCTCATTGGCAAAAAAGTAAATTAGACGTAGTGTCACATTCAGAAACCATCTGTTTCAGACAGCAAGAGTTTAGGACATCGTATCAGGGCATGCAATAAAAAAAAAAGAATAATGACTGCAGTCTTTTGACTATTGTTACAGGCAGGTCTCATAAACACTTCCCTTTTCCTTGGGGGAATGTTATTGCTCTTTGTCTGTGAAGAAATATACAGAAACAATTTGTTAATCATAATTATTTACTTGCAGGCTGATTTTTATTATTTACAGCAGCAGGGAGCATCTGCACATTTTGATGCAGAAATGTTTTTTATTCGATTTATTATGTTCAAAGTGCAACATGCTGGATTAGAATTAGAAAGCCATGCATATCAACCTAGGCTGCAGAGCGAACACAAATTAAACACTCAGCGCTTGTGATTCAGTGCAGAGGTGAAAGTCTGAGTTTTTATTGGAGATCATGAATGAGACACGGTGACTGTCTGCGCCATGAAACAGGTATGTCTGCTTTTCTGAATTCATTTCTTATTACTAACTGTAGATTCAAAGTTAAAGTTTAAATAAAAATGAATTAAGTATTATCTATAATGTTTTGTTTTTTGTTGCACTAATCTCCATCGTTTCTTTTTGTTCTTTCAACTTTTATTGCGTGAACGTAATTTTATTGCACCACATAATTCATTTAAAACATCGATGAAACACTCTGTTATGCAGCTACATGTCACGTACTTTGTAAACTTCAGGGTAGATTACTGAGCTAAAGAACGTGCTAAAGAAGTGTTAGCATGTGTTCATGTATGAAAAAATATACAACCAAAAACTATTATTTGGTGTCTTATAAAGACGTCACAGTGGAAGAATAATATCCTTCTAGTACAGAAAAGGGGTGATACATTTTGAAAGGCAGCAATGTTGCAGATATATAGAACTACAAAAAGCCTCAAGAGAGCTACAGAGCTAAATTTTAATTCCCTGTCCAAACTAGGGAGGCACAGTTTAAAATATAGGCCCACTTTTAGTTGCCTTTGACTGGAAGTCTTGTGCAGACACAGTGAACTGATAGTGAAAGAAAGCACACAGTCAGAAACCTGAGAGTGTTGTTTGGTGAAGCCTTGTAAATTTTATTCTCCACACAGTATGATTCGTATTTTTTCACAAATACCACCACTTCAAAATGCGTTATTATTGGATTTGATCTACTCAGGCTTTAACATTTTACAACTGATTTGTGTCACTTTTCAGATTTAAACTGCAACATGATTCAACTCAGTGCCTTCATCGCTGTGGCCGTCTTACTTCTGCTAACAGACTCTTGTGGAGGAAGAGTCTTAGAAGGTAATTTGACCAAAAAACAAAACGAAAGGAAAAAAGAGCAAATTGATACCGTAGCATCGCTATCCTGAGACGACAGAATAAAGACTCAAGCAACTATACACACACACACACATATGCATGAAAACTAATTGACAATATTTTAACTTTAGTTTCTTGTTTTCAATTTGTTGTACCAATCAGAAGTTTTAAAAATTGGTTTCTCTGTTACATAATTCTTTTCAAGGCGCCTTGGGCAGATGGGCGAAGTACTCAAATATTTTATTTTAAGTACGTAGAAATACTCTGTTACCATTAAAAGTCCTGGATTAAAAATTTTGCTTGAGTAAAAGTACAAAAGTGAAAGTACTCATTATGCAGAATGGCCCATTTCAGAATAATATATATAATATTATTGGATTCTAATTATTGATGCATTAATGTGTTCATTACTTTAATGTTGCAGCTGGTAAAAGTGGAGCTCATTTTAATGACTGTATATTCTGCCGGGCAGCTTTTAAATGTTCCTCTTTTTGATTGTATTTTGTATTATTAATCTGAATCTGCAAAGTAACCAGAAACAACGTCATTCTACGTCACAACAATGTGCCCCCAACAACTGACCCATCTGCAGCGTAGCAGACCCCCCCACTCATGTTAACGTGGGACATTTCTAAAAACAAACCTGTTTCTTCCTCAGGCCAGCGTCAGCTGATTGGTCCACGTCAGCCAATAGTGGCAACAGTTGGTCATGACATCACGTTGCCTTGCCACCTGGAACCTGCCGAGGATGCTGTCGCCGTTGCAATCGAATGGACGAGACCTGAGCTGAACCCCAGATTTGTCCACGTGTGGCGTGCTGGTCGGGACCTGGAGGGAATCCAGAATGAGTTCTATGAGGGAAGAACATCAGTGTCCATCGACAGACTGAAGCTCGGAGACATTTCACTGAATCTCTCCGAAGTGAAGCTCTCTGATGAGGGAACGTACAGATGCTTCATCCCAGAATGGCAGAAGGACTCTTTTGTTGTGCTTGTTGTTGGTAAGTTAACACCTGTTTACATGTGAAAATACAGCATTCCTGTTTTTACTTTGTTTAACTCTGTGATCATAAAGCAAACATACAAGAAGTAAAAGAAAAGAAAAGAAGTTTGTGTTGATGGAAGACACGGTTTTCAGTATTTAAAGCAAAAAAATGTGCCAATAAGATTTGTGCCAAAAATCTGACCATATATACTTTAATTAAAAGTATATATGTTAGATCTATAGCGGGCTATGCCATATATTACAGCTAAAAGAAAATGTATTATTTGTGTATCTTATGTCCTTTATATTATGATTTACCAAAGAGGTTATTTGATAGAATTTAATATATTAAAAAAATTGAGATTACTTTTTATGGAAGTAATCTCAATTCATATGATTTCAAAGCAAAGAGACAGAAAAATACAAAACATAATAAAGATTTTCATCCAATAATATCCTCTAATTGTAAACTTTTGAGCCAACAAAATGTATTAAGGGGTTCGATGATAATGGATATGCGGTACAGTAGCAACATTTTCACTCTCTCCCTTCATCAGGTGCTGTTTCCTCACCTGTTGTTACCAAGGAAGAGAACAACAGCACTGACAGCAGCGTAGTGGTGTTACAGTGTGAGTCTGAAGGCTGGTATCCAGAGCCTGAGGTGTTGTGGCTGGACGGTGAGGGAAACCTCCTCCCTGCTGGACCTACAGAGACAGTCAGAGGTCCTGATGACCTCTATACTGTCAGCAGCAGAGTGACTGTGGAGAAGAGACACAGCAACAGCTTCACCTGCAGAGTCCAACAGAACAACACCAACTGGATCAGAGAGACACAGATTCGTGTTCCAGGTCGATATAAGTTGTTTATGGATGATGTGATCACAGTTGTAACTCCAAACAGCTGATGTCTAGTTTAAATAAGCACCATGTTGTTCTGTGTTTCATCATTTCAGATGATTTCTTCATGGACTCTTCTAGATCTAGTTCTTCTGCTTCTACCATCATCAGTTTGGTTGTTGGCATCATGTTTATTCTTGCGGTTGCCTTCATTGTGTGGAAATGGAGACAAAACCAAATCAGTAAGTCAGTAATCTGCTATTGCAACACTTAGATGGTTATAGTGATATAAAGGAGTTTTCAGCGTCTCTCATCATCATATTCTTGTTGTTGCAGCTAATGTCTGTCTTATCATTTTTACATCCTTACTGCAACATGCACATATATTTCTGTGTAACTACTGTTGACTGTTTCTGCACACAGAGACCAAGAAGCAGCATGAGGATGAAGAAACACAGAGAGGAGGAGAGAAGAAGAGCGACTCTAAATGTGATGATTCAGAACAGGAGTTTCTGATAGAAAGAGAAGCAGACAGAGAGAAACTCACAGCAGAAACAGAAATGATGAAGAATCAGAACAAGCTGGAAGAAGAAACTAACGTTGAAGCTTTAAGTGAAGAAACAGGACTTTCACGTCAGACAGAGAAAGAAACACAGCCAGAGAAGCTCGAGACAGAAGGAGAAACTAACGATATTCTCCTCCAGAGGAAGGGCGACACTGAGAAACAATCAGGGTCTCAGTTTGGGATGAAGAACAGAAGACAGCAACATGAGGACCAGACAGGAGGAGAGACCATGAATGATTTGGACAGCAAAGAGGAAGAGAAGAAAGAAGAATCAATAAGTGAAGAAAGAGAAGCTGCAGGTCCAGCAGAGAGAGGAACACACCAGCAGCAGCCAGAGGAGAAAATGAAGTGTATAAGGACTGAAGGTCAGGGTCTGATGGACGGAGATGGACGACAACAGCTGGTCACTGAAAGAAGGGAAGCAAAGACGGATCATGACACGGAAGATGAGGAGAAAATACAATCTGCAAATAACGAACCAGCAGGTCAGAGTCCAACTGAGGGAGAGAGACAAGAAAATGAGACCCAGGCAGATGGACACACAGATCAGCTCCCAGGAGCAGAAGGACAGACTGATTTGGACAAGAAAGATGAAGACAAGGACACAACACATCAGTCTCCAGCAGATGGACACACAGATCAGCTCCCAGGAGCAGAAGGNAAATGAAGTGTATAAGGACTGAAGGTCAGGGTCTGATGGACGGAGATGGACGACAACAGCTGGTCACTGAAAGAAGGGAAGCAAAGACGGATCATGACACGGAAGATGAGGAGAAAATACAATCTGCAAATAACGAACCAGCAGGTCAGAGTCCAACTGAGGGAGAGAGACAAGAAAATGAGACCCAGGCAGATGGACACACAGATCAGCTCCCAGGAGCAGAAGGACAGACTGATTTGGACAAGAAAGATGAAGACAAGGACACAACACATCAGTCTCCAGCAGATGGACACACAGATCAGCTCCCAGGAGCAGAAGGACAGACTGATTTGGACAAGAAAGATGAAGACAAGGACACAAAATCTACAAATACTGAACCAGCAGCTCAGGCTCTGATTGCAGGAGACAAACAACAAGATGAACTCCAGGCCGGAGCAGAAGAAACAGAACGTCCATGTTCACCAACGACAGGAACTCAGACAGAGCAGCAAAGTGGAGGACAGCCAGAGAAGAGTCCCAGCAGCAGAGGTGGAGACGACACAAGAACTCAGTCTGTAAAGGATAAAATAAGACAGACAGACCAGCTGCAAGCAGGAGACGCAGAGAGTGAGGCGGAGAAAACAGGACTTCAAACAGAAGAAGGAACATATGAAGGGCACGTTATTAAAGGACAGCCAGAGCAGCAGGCGAAGCTAGATGGAGAGGAAGGAACACCATCTACGAATAAGAAAACAGAACATCAGACAGAAGATAACGAGGACAGACAGCAACAGCTGCACGGGGCAGGAAGAGACCCAACAAATGATGTAGATAAAGGACAGAGAGAGAATGAGACTCCATCTGTGATAGAACATACACGACTTTAGGAAGAGAAGTAAAGAGTGATCAAGAATCAGGCTGTAGCAGCAGGAGAAGAAGAAAATGATCCAAACAGAGGAGACGACACTAACTCTGCAGGTGAATGAAGACAGACAGACAGAGATGAAAAACCTACAGAAAAAAGAAAGAACAGAAAGAAATGAAGAAACAGTTTCTAGGCTGATGGGACAGAAAGAAAATCATGAAGGAAAGAAAGATCAAGTTGAACTGCAGCTGGAGGAGGTGGAGAGACAGAGAGAGGACGGACGAAGACAAGATGGACCCTGAAACACAGACAGAAGCAGCAGAGAGAGAATAAAAACGCTCTCCAGACGTCTTTTAGATACTAAGAACGATCAGCGAAAGAGTCCAGGAAGACAAACGCTCTGACCAGAGGAACTTTAATCTGTTTATTCAGCAACAGTTAGATCCTGAGAACCATCAACAATAATCACATTAAAACCAGCAGAGCAGCTCTAGGATGTATACATCTGTCCTGTTCTTTACTTCACGTGTCCCACATCAGGTCAGGTGTCTTCTTATTTGCTGTTTGTATACATGTATACATGTAAACATGTATGTGAATGAACAGACTCATTGTTAGTAATTATTGTCATGAAATGTAGCTTCTCTGCTGGGTTCCTTACTAACAGATGCTCCCAGCTGCTGGGACTTTAATTATTGGAAACTAGACTGAATTGTGCTTAAGGTTGTTGTTTTTTAATTTTGGATGTTATGATGTTTCTTTTTTAGCTTTTCACCATCATATTAAAATGTCTGAATTGTTTTTTTTATTACCAGTTTAATATGTTGTGTTAGCAAAATGATGAAGTGAATCTTTCTCTGTACTATATGACATTTATGGAATAAACCCAAAGTTCCTCGTCTGTCCTGCAGTCTTCTCTTCATATATTAAAACCAGTCACTCCCTCACACACAGAGGACTATGTGTTAGATGATAATGATGAGGTACTTCTTGTGTTAATGAAACATGGTGTAATGATTAGTTCATAGAGCTCTGGATTAATGATGGATTGATGGATGCATCCATACTGAGTAGTTACTGCGTGGTCCCTCATTACATCATGATTATCTTACCATTCCTTCCTTTATGTGTGACCTCTGAACTCAAGTAAAACATCCTCCTCCAACAGTAACACGTAGCTGCAGAGTTTGTGCTGGAAATGAAAAATGAGACAGCGGGATTCTCAAAAAAAGGTTTTAATCATCATTTTCAGACCACGTATACGTTAAAATTCACATCCACAGTCACAACAGATGCAAACCAGCTGACTCGTAAGCATATGATGTATGAATGAAACCTTTTATTGCCCCTGGGGGAAATATCAAAAAAACATCAACAACCATACACGACGGAACATAATGTAACATAAAACAAGCATCGTAAAAAGCATAATATGGGAGATCAATGAAGGACATCGGTGCCTGTGATCAGGGCTTGTTAAGCAGCGGAATTGCCCTGAAGATAAAAGTGCGTATTGATACCACAGAGGGTTGGTTACTCTGTTATCTTGCCACCCAGTTTAACAACCCTGTCAGTTTGTTCTTGTTTTGTACAGGCAATGCCCCCCCCATCTGCATAAAGTGAGACTTTACAGAGATGGTGGTGTCTCTGGTGTCGTGGATAAACGTCCATAGATTTGCTCCTTATAACTAATCCGTGATTGATGCCTGTTCATCCATGATTACAGTGCAAACAGGAACTGCTAGCAGTCTTTTCAGGAATGTTGTATTAACACTGCATTAGTTTTAGCTAGCTGTACCTAATAAACTGGCAACAGAGTGCATGTGCTGACAGCAGTACAGTATAAATTGGTTTCCTGAAGTTAATGTGAGACTTTCCTATATGTTTCCTTGTGTTTATTGAAAGAGTTTTCATTTATTGTTACATTTTCGATACGGTTTTATTCCTGGTTAATGTTGGGGTGGTGTTGGCTTCATCAGATCATCAATCAAAGCTCCTTCTCTGAATGTCTCTGGTTGTTCATCTCTCACAACACACTGCACGAGGACTGTTGTTGTTTTACTTCTTGTGGTTTTTCTGTCTGAAGTTTTCTCACTTGTTTGAGCTCCTCTCTCGCTGCTGCTCCTTGTTGTGTATTGAGATCTGTCTTCTCTGTCTCCTTCTCCACCTCACTCTCTGCGTCTCCTGCTTGTCCATCTGCTGGAGACTGATGTGTTGTGTCCTTGTCTTCATCTTTCTTGTCCAAATCAGTCTGTCCTTCTGCTCCT
>LKNJ01009316.1:452-15543 GCA_002120245.1 Maccullochella peelii | reverse complement strand
TTCAACCAATCGTTAGCTAAATAATTGACGTGAATTTGTATTTATATGATTTTCAACTTAAAAAATCTCCTCTTTGAAAGGAACTGCAGCGACTCAGTGCAGCTCTGGGACTGGAGATAAAGTCACTGTTGGTTGTCTTGCACACGACTTCCACCCAAAGATTACTTTCCACTGGGCCGATGCCAGATGTGGCAAAAATGTTTTAAACTGATTAATTATATTTCACAAAAGAGTGCACTATTAAATATCCGTGCCATTGTATAAACTCTGGTCCAGTCTGTTTATCTGTGTGTTGAACAGATTTTTAAAAAAAAATTTTTAAAAATTAATTAAAATCATCACTTGGGTCGATGTCGATCTTTTTCCATTAGCCATTATATTATCATTAACTTATTAAGTATTATTAAGCAAACCATAAAGTATATTTCTAATATGATTTAGATAAACATGCCGTTGCTGCTGGGAAAGGGTAAAGATAATCTCATGTTTCAGCAGCAGCATTTTAACACAAACAATGATACTGGTGCTGTTTATATTATTGTCATAGTGATTACATGGTTATAAAGATAACAAAGGAGCTTGTTATTCGCTCTATTAATATCTGTAACCAACTTTTAGACAGCTATTGATCATCTGTGTTCTTTGATTTACCTAAATTAGTATTTACATGTTTTGACACTTGTAAAACTTTCTCTCTTTCCCAGAAACTACATCACCAACTCTGTTCCCTTTGGTTCAGTGCAACTCTGGGCCTGGAGATAAAATCACTGTTGGTTGTCTTGCACGTGACTTCTACCCAAAGAGTCTTACTTTCCAGTGGACCGATGCCAGTGGGAAAACCCCGACGTCTGTAAATTATCCTCCAGCCGAGAAAAACAACAAATATACAGGAGTCAGTTTGGTCCAAGTATCAAAATCTGACTGGGATTCAAGGAAGTCTTTTAAATGTTCAGTAACTCATAATGGATCTCCCATAAATCTGCAAGTGCAAAGTATGTGATTTTTTAATTTACTAACATGTCTCTCTAATTTCTTAAGCATAGAATGGGTCAACATCTTGCTATCATCTTGTCACATGCAGGCAATGTAAAATTGAATGACTATAACTCCGCTGTTTCCTCCACCTGTTCAGAGCCTATTCCTGCAAAAGTGACTTTGCTGTCAGTGCCTAGTGAAGACACCCAGGCCCTGGTGTGTACGATTGAGGACAGTCTCGATGGAAAACTTGATTCTTTTAAGTGGAAAAAGAATGACGCAGAGTTGAACAACTACATTCAAAGTCACATCCAAAAAATTGGAGCTTTACATTCAGCTGTCAGTGTCCTGAGGGTCAATAACACGGACTGGGACAGTAAAGCTGTTTATACCTGTGAGGTGATTTACAGAGGAACACAATATAAAAAGAAGGCCTCAAAAGGTGCGGCACTATCGCAGTTATCACCAAATACTGACATAAATTAGTTTATGCTGGACCTTGACATAAATGATATGACATAAAGGTGAAGTCTACAGTTTTTCTAATTGTCCAGATAAGAGAAAATGTTTCTGAACCCTTTCTCTGTTTTTACGTAGCTCCTATCACAATGACACTGAACCAGGCAAGTCCCAAAGATATTTTCAGCAACAACCAGGCAAAGTGGGAGTGTATTGTTACCGGACGGGACAAGACCATTGTAAATGAAATTCAAATCACTTGGCAAATTGATGGACAAAATGTGACTGACAGCATTAATGAAACAAAAACATCTGAAGGCGGTCAGCACAGCAAAACCAGCACGATGACTCGTAGTCACACTGATTGGCTGAGAGTCAACAAAGTGCGCTGTTCTGCCATTAGAGACGATATGACACCAGTTATTCAAGATCTGACTGTCCACAAAGGAGGTATGTTACTGAGTAATTGAGACTGATTGGTAGAACAGTAAACTGTAAGTCTGGGGAGGCAGCCAACTTACACACACACAAACATGTCATAATCTATAGATAGCAAACGTAAAGCTNGTTACAAGTGTTTACACCACCACCAAGGAAAAGTGGGACAAGCACAACAAGTTCTACTGCAATGTCTGGCCTGCTGGCAGCAATGCCTCCATGAAAGCACGAGGAGTGTCTAATGCCCAGGGTAGCTCGTGTGAATGTGGGAAATAGTAGAATCAGCTTTAAATGTGGTATTTGTGCTAATGTGTTGCTCTGTCTCTGTGTGTACTCTCTGCCATGTGAGCCTGTGCACTCTGTGATGTCATCAGTCTTTGTGATTGTAAAAATAACAGTCAACATGTCAATTTTACGGTGGCCCTGAAGGTCAAAAGACAACAACATTTCAGCTTATGGAAAGGGAGGGACAGCTCTTCTTGTTTGTGATTGGACCAAACCCAAATCAATTCAGAGTTTTTTCAATGCGGTGCTAGATTGGATCAACCGGAGAAGTTGCAGCGGTGTGATCTGAAAATACGAATGAGGATAGTGATAGTGGGTTACTTGCTACAGTTGCATTTCCAGTTATGATAAACGGCGAAAACAATAAAACGAGCGGGATGAGATGACCAGCTGACTTCGCTACGAGATGATTGGCTGCTGAAACAGGTGACGTGCCTTACATTCTAAAATCAGCCACTGGCGACTCTTCAAGCTGAGTCACAGCAGGCGCCATCAGCCGGCTTGAGCCGAGCAGAGACGGGCCAGATCACACCACTGCAACTTTTCCCTGCAACGTTCTTAAACGGTTTCTCCAGTTGATCCAATCTAGCAACGCATTGAATAAACTCTGAATCGACTTGGGTTTGGTCCAATCAAAAACAAGAAGAGTTGTCCCTCCCTTTCCGTAATCTGAAATGTCGTGTTTTGTTGTGGAGTGTTGTTGTGTTTTGGGCCACCGTACAATTTAGTTTTGTTTGTCATCATATTATGTTTCAATCTGTCTTTGTCACATTGTCTAACAGCTTGAGAAGTGTGCTGACTGTTTCAAATAAATGTTGCATCGAGACACTTTTTTACATGTCCATGATTGACTTCAATATTTTAAAACAAACCGAAAAGCAAGCAGAAAGTCACTGTAGTATACTGTACAGTTCAACTGTTCAAGTGGAGAAACGTCTACACATGACGTGTGATCAAAGAGTGGATAATTCGTGATTCATGAGCTCATGAGCATTATTCAAGAGAAGAAGGCATCTATGTGTAATAAAATAACTTTGTTCACACACACACACACACACACACACCCCTCTCATCTAACCACCTATACCTTCCTCTTCTTAGGTTTTCCTTCAGAGTCAAATCTGAGTTTTGCTCTGAGCTGCACAGACGATGCCAATGAAGAGGATGAGTTCAGCAGTCTGTGGTCCACAACCTCCTCCTTCATATTCCTCTTCATATCCTCTCTTCTCTATAGCATGATATTCAGCCTTGTCAAGGTAAACATGCAGGCTTTTTCTGCATTTCAGTTCTACTAAGGACTATATAATATAAGATATATTACGGGATTTATAAGTAAACAGTTTGACAAAGTACGGAACAAGTTCTAAAATAAAGTCCAGTCATGCAAACAATAAAATGCAACACATAAAGGAGAGACAATTTTGACCGACTAATCTCTGCATAGTGTTTCTGTGGCTGCGACAGTTTCTTCCCATCTTCACAGACAAGAATGTGCAGGAGAAGATAAGACCAGCGATATTAATGTGAAAGTTTATGATTTTCTGTCTGTGCTTGTGATGGACCTCCACCTTTTCCAGGTTTGTCCAGTTTGTGCAGTGCACTTAATCCTGAAAAGGGAGACAAATCAATGCTTCCATTTAGCTTAATAAAATTAGGCAAAAGAGACAAAAGATAAGAAAAATCAAACATGTCATGAAAAGTTAATTGACTCCAAATAATTCTTTCTGACTGGTGAATTGCTCTATCTGGCTATAACAAACCTCATGTTAAAGTGATATTACAGATTCATTGTGTTGATTTTGATGGACACAATTACACAGTAAAGTGGTGTGAAATGCATCACTTTCAGTTCACTAGCTCTGTTCTGAACAGAGTTCATTGGCACAGCCAACCAGCACAGGTGAGACTGATCAACATTTAGCAGCAGCAGAGTGAAGAGTGTCTCCAACCACACAAAATGTGCTGGTTTTAAATGCTCCACTGCACATATTAATATATTGTATTAATATTTAATTCAACACATTACAGATACCATCCATGTAGTTACACTGTCCTGGTGTATGAGGATAAACCTTTTTTATGCAAGTTCTTGAAACATGTTATTAAAATGAACCAATCATCCTGTCCAACAGTTAATAAAACTGTTATAGAACACCAGTCGCCTGCAGCAAATCTGCTGGCCAGCACCATCTACTGTATTAAAGACACAGAGATTATTTGTCAATTCTCCAGCTTCAAGTGATCAATCAAACCCTGCCACTGTTTTAAAATCTGTATTTGACAAGTGAATNCAGATGAAGAGACGATAAAGGATCAGATGGATGCACAGCATAGACGACTACAGGTCTTCATTTGTTTTTTGTCTTTTTTATCTAGTTTTAAATGTATACAATATCTATAATCTACTGTATATCTGCTAAATGAAATGGTTGTCATATTTAATGATTAAATGGACTTTTACTTATATAGCGCTTTTCAACCGTTCCCAAAGCACTGTAGTCTAATTCACCCAATCACACACCAATGGGGACACAGCTGCCATGTTGGCCTCCACCAGGGGCAACTTTGGGTTCAGTGTCTTGCCCAAGGACACTTCAACATGTGAACAGGATGAGCCGAGGTCGAACCACCAATCCTGCGGTTAATGGACAACCGCACTACCCTCTGTACCACAGCCGCCCCACTAAACAATGAAAATGGATTTCTCTGTAAAAACAAAATAAAAATGCTTTTTTGGGTTCTGTTGTTTATTTACGATTACAGACGTTCTTAATGACTTTTCTTGAACACTTTTAGTGTCATTAAAATGTGTTAGTGAAGTGTAGTATTAACTTTTCACTAATATGTAAATAACACATTGTACTGTAGTAAAAATAGATATATTCCATATGGGGTTTTGCATTTCATAGTTTGACAACTTTTTTCATGTTTGGTCATTTTGTTGATTTGCTTTCATCATTAATTCAATAGATATGATAATTACAATAGAAAGGATTTGGACAGCCACATAAACATTAAAGGGAGTATGAATATGAGGTATAGTTTGCTTGTGATAAACATAAAATGCTTTTGAGGATTTTGTTCTGAACATCTAAAATAATACCACATCAAGTCAACATACCGTAAACTTCTGTTATCAGTTAAACTCTGAAGGTTTTTCAATTACCTGGCGTTTCTAAACATATCATGCTTAGAGAGTCACTTCCCCCCTCTCTCTGCACACCTGGGACCACACCTGCAGCAGTGAAACTTTGTAGAAACCGTCAGAGCTACGAATAAACTTCCTCGAAGCAAGAGACTCGTCTTTCACTGCATTTATTTGCATATCAGCATGTAACCAGGCGTGAAGTGGCCAACATGCATACAGCAGACACACATCCTCACAGACAAAGGCAACGCAACAAATCTTCAGAAACATGTCATCGCAAGCATCTATCACAAATGTGAAATACCATGATGAAGCAAGAGAAATTATACACAGAATTTTACAAGCTCAGCAAACAATACTGCAGTAAATGCAGGACAAGCAGGGTGCAGACTAAATAAGGCACAAATACCAGATACGGTACCAGTATATTTGTGTATTATGCTGTTTGTTTTGCTGTATGGTGCAGAGTTGTGAGTTCATGGCTGATACAGAGATGGATAGTCCAGATCTTGTGCGATTGTGTGCAAGTTCGGCCTTGTAACTAGTTCCTTCTAGTTCTGTCTGCAGAGTGTCACTGCTTGACTGACTGGGATGTTATAAGAGGGTGCAGAGTCTACCAAGAACTAGATGGCAGTTAAAATGTTAAAACTTCTCAACATCCTCACCAGGTGCAAGGTTACTTTAAATTTACATGTGAAATGAGCTTTGCCCAGTTTGAACTACTAGGTGCTGATAGATGACGTACTTCTTCTAAACTAATTCTATTGTTTATTTATTCATTCCTTACAGTTACTTGTTAATTTGTCAGTTCATGAAATTCATTACTTTGTCTTCAACACAAAAAATATGTTCTTCTTGAGAATAAAATAATTGTCATTAAATTAACTTTTTCAGTGTTTGTGCACATAGGCCTACATTTGGGTATCTGGGGTGCCTACCAACCCACAAACTGTGAAAAAAAGACAACCCAGTCATTTTTTGTGGGCTGCCTAAGTCAGAAAACATGGGATTCAACAAGCCGTTTTAGATTTGGGTGACTGATTTGATGCGGGCTCATTAGAATTATACCGCCCCCCATCTCCACCCATGGCCTGAGAACTAACTGCGATGTTGGCATTTTTTTCTCACAAGCTCCGACCCACTAGCTAAGCAGGGGAACTGCTCTGTTGTTGGCTGCACAGATCAGTACAAATCGCTATATCGGTCCCCAGCCTCAGAGGACAGAAGAGCTGAGTGGATAAAGTTTATTTTTGAAGGCAATGTCCCAGCTACAGTCAGCAAAAACCTGTAACCTACGGCTGGGCTAACCACTTTGTGTGTGACTGCTGTGACTGACCAACTTGGGTCAGTAACAATGGAGGACTGGCAATGAAACTTTTCTTAAAAGAGGGATCAATACCAACTGTCCGTGGCACAACTACAGAATAGGGAAATGTAAGTATTTAAAAAAGATTTATGCTATGTGCTTCTTTTGCCGTTTAGCACAAGCTAACGCTATCAGCTGAGGTAAATATTAGATGTAATTTTCTAGAACGTTATTGTTACTTGCTGCAAGATACATAATAACGTTAACACTTTAGTTTGTTATATGTCTGTAAGCATGGGTGCCAAGTTATTGTTACAAGTGGGGGTGCATTATTATTGATAGGCAAGGCGAGGTATGACAGGAAAATGAGACTTTGCATAGCTCTAGAAAACTAGTGTTGTCACAATACCAAAATTATGACTTCAGTACGATACCAGCCTAAAGTATCTCGATACCAATACTGAAACGATACCACGGCAAAAATCTCAAACATCTTTCTCAAAAATCTTTTTTGCTGTTGTGCTGCTTCCAGGATCAACTTTTTTTCTCTCCCCCTCTCTCTCGCTCTAGCTCTCCTTGTGTGTGTATGTGTGTGTGTGTGTGTGTGTGTGTGTGTTTGTCTGCTCATCTCTCTCGCTCTCTGTTTAGAGACAACTGACAGATATGTAGAATAAGTACTAATTTAAAAAACACAGGGGCAGGAAAATCAAAAAGGTTGGCAAGCAGGATGAATATTCTATAACGTAGGCTATCAGAATCTGATGATTTATATGATGTATAATACATAATTTATATTATTTATAATGTGTTTTCGTGGCAGATTCGCTTGTGGTGGGCGGAAAAAATAGAACAGACGCCGAAACGATCGCTGCAGAGTGCGAGCCGGCCGCAGAGAACACTGTCATTCTTAAAGTACCGGTACTAATAAAATGGAGTATTGGACCGTTTTTAACGGCAGGGTATCGCGGTAGCTTCTTGGTATCGGTACCCCGTGCAACACTAATGTCAACAGTCTTATTGACAATTTGGCATCAATATAGTCCATACAAAAAATTGTATTTCCGTACAAACGTCACATTTTGTCGCCTCAACTCACTACTAGTCTCCTCTGGTTAGCTGCGCCATTTTAGTGGGAGAGGACCTTAGAGGCGAACCGTTTCAAAAATTAAGATTTTTCACTAAAATAAGCACCCGTTGGTGGATCAGATGCACGCCGAATTAAACACTTATAAAACATGTAATTCACCGTCTATTGTGTGTGTGTGACGGTATTTGAGTTTTTCGGCCGTTACCGAAGTAACTATCCAGTTTGCTGCGTCTTGTTTGGTGCTGTAGAGAGCGCGCCTACGACGTTACCATGTTAGGGAAAAATGTGCTTTACATGGGCACACTTTGCAGTGTGTAGATACTGTATGTAGGCTATGTTAGTGTGTCGTTGCTAGAATGAGCAGAGACCTCACCTCAGAGCAACAGCCCTCAGTCTCTCCTGTTGCGGTCATGTAGTCGTTACATTACAAACAAGTCTCACTTGGTAAATGTTTGTACCCTGATATATTCCGACTACTTTGAATAAAGATTAACACTGAGCTGTTGCAGCCTTTAGTAGTTGTAATATAATATTGCAATGTCTTGTTCTTATGTTTGGGTTTCATGAAAAAATGTAATTCTGTTACAGCTGTCCAGGCTACTGTGTCCTGCAACGACCTTGGTTTGTACATCCACTGTTCCCTGTGCAGCTCCATGGGGCTTTCAGTGATGTGGAGAAGCTGAGCCGTCACCACTGAGGCCTTCCACGGGGTTCTTCATAAAGAGCATGGCAGGTGCAATTACTGAGAATATGACAATATAAAAAATGTAAAGAAAAGTATTTTCAGTGCTCAAAATAATGCACATGATCAGGCCTACTTGAATTAGATATATAAATACTAAAAGGATCATAATTAATTCCAAATGTCACAAAACTTATCAGACTGCATCAACACTGGGAGTGATCCTTATAAAAAAAAAAAAAGAAGAAAAAGATTTAAATGTCAGTAACTACGGTCAGATCACCTAGAAATGGTATGGTATGCTATAAAAAGCTAGATTCAAGAATTACACTGGGCTGGTCACTTCACTGGTCACTTTATGGGATTAAAAGTGTTGTTCTGTCATTTTGGTTTCCTCTTGTCATACTATAATCACGTTGACATTAGCACTGTGATCACCACACACCCTGTTAAATGCTTCTCTTTCATTCCAAACCAAATGCATCTGCAATTGGACATCGTTAGCCCTGATAAAACTCAACAGTATCATGTACAAGTAATTGTGACTCTGCTTTGTTTTACAGATCATCTGAATGACCTGATGAAGCTCGTGTTTAATTAATGAGGCGTTCCTAGACCCACCACACTCTCCTCACTTTGCTACTTTATGCATTATATATACACAATTTATATTTCCATTTCAATGGATATGAATACAGTGCTTTATTTTCAAGGAGAAATTTAGTAGGTTTTATGTAATTACACAGTTTAACTGGATGATGGGTGACCTTTGATTTCATCCATGTAGAAGGGTTAAAAAAACTGGAACATTTAATATGCTGACTATGAAATGTGAAAGATTTGCTAGTAATGATTTACTACAGGTGACTGTAAGTGGCAGAAGACATTTCTCTGTTTTACAGTCAAACTTTATTACAGTGTTGACAGATCACTATATATTATACAGTATCCTCTACAGTATTTCCAAAGGGTATCAAAAAAAATCTGCAGCTATAACAAACATTTTAAAGCATAAATATGGCAATAATTGTCTGACAACTGACAAGTAAAAACTTTTCCTCCGATACTTTGATTACTTTAATATTTCACATCTTCTGTTGTTTCATATTGTAGGCTACTTTCCACCTCCACACCCTGATAAGTAGGCCTAGTGTAAGTGTTTACATACAGTGCTACATGCTAACATGTTACCGCTGTCTCTCTTCACAATATGTTTCCACTTCTCTGGGCTTTGTAGGTCACTTCTCACAAATGTACCTGTAGAGACAAACGTAAAACAGTGTGTGTTTGCGATTTATGCATAAATACTAAGCTAACATTATATGACAGAGATATGACATTAAATAGCAGTATTTACCTGAGCCAAGAATCAGGGAAACCTGTAGTCTTGGTTGCTGGTGTTATGCGGCATTTAGTTTCTTGGTGTAGAAGGGGTTATTGTGGAGATATTCAAGGCAGAAGTGCAACTAAACTCCGTTACAGTGATCCCTGGCTGCAAAAACAGCGGTGGAGCCGGGTGGAGCATTGGCAAAGTTGGTGGTCGTTGCCAACTCAGTGCCAGCTCCGCCACGTGGGGGTTGACCAATCAGAGCAGACTGGGCTTTTAGGGGAGGGTCCTCAAAGAGACAGGAGATAAAACAGTGTGTTTCAGACAGAGGTTGAAAAGAGGTGCTGCAGTAATCGTCAATATGAGATAAATAATGTGTTTTTTGAACATTAAGGCATGTAAACCTATTCCAGCAGAACCACCAAATAGAAGGATGTACCTAAAAATGTATGCATAATATGTCACCTTTAACTGTTTTATAATGTCAGCTTGTTGATGTGCTAGAGGAACGTTTTGGTTGACATGCCAGCTGGTTAATAGAAGTCAGAAAAGTGAGTGAAGACTACTATCTAGTGGCAAAGAATTTGTCAGGATTAAGTGATCCGTCACTTGGTCTTGATGTGGTAAACGGAAAGGACGTGTGTGATTGGGAACACAAAACACTCGTATGTGAGAAGATTACAAGATATTGTTTTATTTTTCTGACAGATTGATGGCACATTCACAAAGTCAATACAAACAAACTGTCTGTATAATAACTAAATAAAGGATGGTAACCACCATTTAGTGGGTTGGTGTTGTATATTAAAAGTAATATATTATTGTTATTATTATTATTATTATTATTATTATTATGTAGTATAATTATACATACATAAGTCATGTCATGGTATATTAATGACAGATAATGATAAATTATGAATTTAAAAAAACAATGATAAACTGATTACTTGACTTAAATGTTGATTTGAATTTAAGTTTTGTTTTATTTTTCTGTTTTTGGTGGTAGAGAAGTTTAACTCCTGGTCTTATTTAGGTTTATACTGATGTTGGACAAACTAGAAAACAGAGCAGACAGATGTGTTAATGCAGCTGTTTCTTAGAAAGCATTTGAAAAGTTCTTCTTTGGCATTATCACTTAATGCAGGAGGTGGTTTGAGTTGATCTTAAAATGTATTCAGCTGGATGGTAATTGCTGCTGATGAATGTCTGCGTTTTTTAAAATTCACATTATTATTTAATACATTTTATTACGGTGTTTAATTATATACCATACAGCACCATAAATCTGAACTTACTGTGTTATATATTTTATTTCTGTGTAAATACAGGGTCAGTATGTGATTCAATTCACAACTGAACACTTTCATATAATATGTAGCATATACAGTATATAGTTTCTTTCGAAATACCACAGGGACGACTGACTTTTAAAGGGCCGTATGCATTTGCACTGTAGCTTCAACTGTTAATCATCTATTTAAGTTTTAGAGAAATCATTTCGCATCAAGTGATCTGTAATTCTTCCCAACAACATTTTTAGGATTTTAGATTTACTGTTAAGCAAAAAAGAGCACAACATTTTCATCAAAAATAATATATAAATATTTATTATTACTATTATAATGTCTTGATTTCACAAAACAGTGCAGTGGTTTTGGTTTTAAAGGTTGATGGAAGCTGTTGTATTAACAGGCTCAGGTTTAGAAAGTTTATTTGTGTGCTGAACACTAACAAAATTAATAATAATAGTTTTTTACTTGTCACTTATCAAAGAAATTTTCTTCATATTTTTTGTGCAAACTGGCAACATTCATAGTTACTACTGTGCTAACTTGTTGCTGATTTCTGTAATCCATCATATTAACATTATTATTTAATCATTATTATTTAATCATTATTTATTCCTGTATTAGTTACTATTAAAATATATTTTTTTAAGCTTTTTAAGATAAACCCGGCTTTGTTTCAGTTTGTGAAATATTCAAATCCTCATACAATGATGCTGATTTTGATATTTACAATGATGCTGATTTTGTAGTTAGTCTTTACATGGTTATTAAGTAAATAAAACGTATGTTTAAAATTAGACCCAGCGTGTTCAGTATTAATTAAATGAATAGGACATTATAAAAGACAAGTTGCAATAATTAAATAATAAATAATATTAAAATGTATGAAATAATATTTTATAATAATGAGCAGAATTTTAAACATTTCTTGAATTAGTTCACAATTTCATGTATGTATGTCACATATATTGGAGTTATTTGTATTTATTTAACATCGAACACTTTGGGTCTCTATATCATGATTCTGAGGTTGAAAGGTTCAACCAATCGTTAGCTAAATAATTGATGTCAATTTGTATTTATATGATTTTCACCTTAAAAAATCTCCTCTTTGAAAGGAACTGCAGCGACTCAGTGCAGCTCTGGGACTGGAGATAAAATCACTGTTGGTTGTCTTGCACACGACTTCCACCCAAAGAATCTTACTTTCCACTGGACCGATGCCAGTGCGGCCACCCTGACGTCTGTAAATTATCCTCCAGCTGAGAAAAACAACAAATATACAGGAGTCAGTTTGGTCCAAGTATCAAAATCTGACTGGGATTCATCGGAGTCTTTAAGTTGCTCTGTGACTCACCCTGGAGGCTCCAAAAGTGTAAGAGTGGAAAGTATGTGATTTTTCAATTTACTATCATGTCTCTCTAATTTCTTAACCATAGAATGGGTCAACATGTCCTCCCCATTCATCTTGCTATTGTGACGGCCCATGGGTTTCTGTCAGAGTGTTGNCTGAACATTAACAAAAATAAGAATAATATTTTTTCACTTGTCACAAAGTGTTCAGTATTAATTAAATGAATAAGACATTATAAAAGAGAAGGTACAATAATTAAATAATAAATAATATTAAAAGGTATGAAATAATATTTTATAATAATGAGCAGAGTTTTAAACATTTATTGAATTAGTTCACAATTTCATGTATGTATGTCACATATATTGTAGTTATTTGTATTTATTTAACATCGAACACTTTGGGTCTTTATATTATGATTCTGAGGTTGAAAGCTTCAACCAATCGTTAGCTTAATAATTGATGTCAATTTGTATTTATATGATTTTCACCTTAAAAAATCTCCTCTTTGAAAGGAACTGCAGCGACTCAGTGCAGCTCTGGGACTGGAGATAAAATCACTGTTGGTTGTCTTGCACACGACTTCCACCCAAAGATTACTTTCCACTGGGCCGATGCCAGATGTGGCAAAAATGTTTTAAACTGATTAATTATATTTCACAAAAGAGTGCACTATTAAATATCCGTGCCATTGTATAAACTCTGGTCCAGTCTGTTTATCTGTGTGTTGAACAGATTTTTTTTTAAAAAATTCATTAAAATTATCATTTGGGTCGATGTCGATCTTTTTCCATTAGCCATTATATTACCATTAACTTATTTTATTAGTAGTATTATTAAGCAAACCATAAAGTATATTTCTAATATGATTTAGATAAACATGCCGTTGCTGCTGGGAAAGGGTAAAGATAATCTCATGTTTCAGCAGCAGCATTTTAACATAAACAATGATACTGGTGCTGTTTATATTATTGTCATAGTGATTACATGGTTATAAAGATAACAAAGGAGCTTGTTATTCGCTCTATTAATATATTTGTAACCAGCTTTTAGACAGCTATTGATCATCTGTGTTCTTTAAATTTACCTATTTTGGTATTTACATTTTGATACTTTCACAGGAACAACAACAGCTACATCACCAACTCTGTTCCCTTTGGTTCAGTGCAACTCTGGGCCTGGAGATAAAATCACTGTTGGTTGTCTTGCACGTGACTTCTACCCAAAGAGTCTTACTTTCCAGTGGACCGATGCCAGTGGGAAAACCCCGACGTCTGTAAATTATCCTCCAGCTGAGAAAAACAACAAATATACAGGAGTCAGTTTGGTCCAAGTATCAAAATCTGACTGGGATTCATCGGAGTCTTTAAGTTGCTCTGTGACTCACCCTGGAGGCTCCAAAAGTGTAAGAGTGGAAAGTATGTGATTTTTAACTTACTATCATGGCACTCTTATGCTTTTGAGTCCAAATGCATCACATTTTTCATCTTGTTTTTATTTACCAATCTTCAGTATTATTCAGTTTCTCATATTTATCCTCATCTGTCTGGTATTTCATATTATTTTCTCAAAATTCTAAAGTGAATAATTACAGACTGATGTCAAGTAAAACAGGTATTTCTCTATTTCTGTCTTTCTTCCACATGCTTAGAAGCCTACCGAGGAACAACATATACAAAGAAGGCCTCAAAAGGTGCAGGGCAACTACAATCATTACATAATTCTGTTGCACTGCAAGCTGTCAGTGACATAATAGTACACAGTATGCTCAGACATAGTTGTTACTGTTGCACTGAGTTTCCCGATGTTAAGTAACGGTTTTCTCTGTTGCTCTCTTTTATGTAGCTCCTATCACAATGACACTGAGCCAGGCAAGTCCCAAAGAAATGTTCAGCAACAACCTGTTACAGTTGGAGTGTATCGTTACTGGACGGGACCAGACCATTGTAAATGAAATTCAAATCACTTGGCAAATTGATGGACAAGATGTGACTGACAGCATTATTGAAACAAGAACGTCTGAAGGCGGTCAGCACAGCAAAACCAGCACGATGACTCGTAGTCACACTGATTGGCTGAGAGTCAACAAAGTGCGCTGTTCTGCCATTAGAGACGATATGACACCAGTTATTCAAGATCTGACTGTCCACAAAGGAGGTATGTTACTGAGTAATTGAGACTGACTGGTAGAACAGTAAACTGTAAGTCTGGGGANGCAGCCAACTTACACACACACAAACATGTCATAATCTATAGATAGCAAACGTAAAGCTCATATGAACCTCCTTGGTAAACCAAGTGTCTCTTTCAGATGGACGGAAGCCAAAAGTGACAGTCCACGTCCTCCCAGAGGAGGACATTGGCAAAGGAGCTGAGGTCACTCTGGTGTGTCTGGTCTCCAGTCCTGTGCTGCAGGATTACTACATCGCCTGGTCGGAACAAGCTGGACAAGGCAACAACATCTTTACTGATGGCATTAACTTCCCCCCACAGAAGACCCAACATGGTTACTCAGTTACAAGTGTTTACACCACCACCAAGGAAAAGTGGGCCAATAAATACATGTTCTACTGCAATGTCTGGCCTGCTGGCAGCAATGCCTACATGGAACCACGAGGAGTGTCTAAAGCCGATGGTAACTCATGTGAATGTGGGAAATAGTAGAATCAGCTTTAAATGTGGTATTTGTGCTAATGTGTTGCTCTGTCTCTGTGTGTACTCTCTGCCATGGGAGCCTG
>LKNJ01009310.1:3447-14653 GCA_002120245.1 Maccullochella peelii | reverse complement strand
GCCGCTATAGTGAAGAATATAACAAAATTAACTGAGTTTAGCTGGAGCAGCAAATTATACAACCAGTAACACAGAAGCACCGGCAGCCGGAAATGAGGCAATACGCTTACCGCAGCACGTGAAGCACCATAGGAGCTTCACTTTCCTCACCTACAATAATTACTTTATCTGTTTTAAGGACTAAGCCTGATAAGAACTCTGAGAATTCAGATAAAAATTCAGAATACGGTCCAGGAGTGCGGTACACTATAACAAATAGAATTGGCTGTAGTGTTTTCCAGGTTGGGTGTGAAAGACTAAGAACAAGGCTTTCCAACGAGTTATAATTTAGTTTAGTTTAGGGTTGATTAATAGGCTTGAGTGGAAGATGGCTGCAACTCCACCTCCTCGACCGAGGAGGAGGTAGAGGAGAGTAGTATTACTCTTTAAGTAAAGTCTGGTAATCTGGTGATATTGGCTAAAATCACATTTTCCAAGAGCAGTTGACGACTGCCCACAGCGCTGACTAGTCATGGATAAAATGATTTTAGCCAGTATCACAAGATTTGTTTGAAGAGCCGTTTTGGTAAAACACTAATGCTTGTATATATTTACATAGTTTCCACTACATTCATTCAGGTGTGACACCACAGTGATTCCTTCAGCATAATAATGCCTTAGTTATCAGTATTTACCAGCCCATTGTTACAGCACAACTTCTTTCCTTTCTGCAATATTCCTTTACTGCGGTAAGCTAATGATAAAGTTACTGTTGATACTAACATAACACCTCTTGCATGTGTTTCATTATAAATGTGTTTTTTATATGAAAGCAGTTGCATGCTTTTATTGTGAAATAACCACAGGAAGTGTTGTCAGTGCTACCAACATTAGTTGGAGAAGGCTTGACTCATTTTCAAGTTTATCTTGAAAATAGATTTTGATTTTTCAGCACTTTTTGTCAGGAAGACAGTTTGAAACACTATAAAGGTAGAAGCTGTATAAGAGATACATCTCTGAAAAAGCACGATGACTGAGAGTGGCTCAGTAAACAATGAGGACTGACAACAATTCACTTTTTACTGGATTAAAAGAAAAAGTCCGAGCTATGTAGATCAGGAGATCAGTTTTGGCCTATGAGCAAAAAGAAGGCAAATATTGATTCACACAGGTGAAGCAGATGTAGGGCAGAGGTGTTTTATAGTTCATGCAAAACCTTAAGCTGGTAATGTACCTGTCCTGGCACCTGTGGAGGTAATGTTACAGAGGGCAGCTGCCTGCAGCAGGGCTCTGATCACAGCTGCTCACAGCAGCAGGAATATTTTCTATTCACAAATGTTCTACATGAGGAACTGTGCCTGTTATATGCATTAATTAGAATAGATAAAATAGATGTTTTTTAAAAAGATGTCACATTGTAATGCATCTGAAGCACAGGAGACACAAATGGAAGGGCAGGGGAGACTCCTTTACTGCTCCAGGCTTAAGCACTTCTGCACCCACAACAACTGACTAATTCAAAAGTAGGAGTGAATCCAAGCTGGACTCAAACATTAGAGCTCTTCTCTCATTCCTATCAGCTGATATCAGGATTTCTAGATATTGATGCTTTTCTTAATACAATCGGATTTTCAACTAAGTTGGCTAGAGCAGTTTTAAATAATGTAAGATGAATGAATGAAATTATTCTTTTAAATCACTTTCATAGCAACAGTAGAGGCAGCCTTCCTTCTATTTCCCCATTGTTTTATCCAAAGAATCTACATGTTTTGACAGAGTTCACTTCATAACACATCTGATTTTCTACTGAGAGACTTGAATCGTTACCAGTCGGACATCTCAACTCACTGAGAAAGCTCGGTGCTGTTGGCCCAGCATCCACCAAAAATAACTTACAGCCAAAGCCCACTGGAGCCTGCTTTCCATTTTTACACATCTATTATTCAAACTGCACGGTCTCTTCCCTGTTCTCTCATCTCTGTAATCACTGAGGGCCTGCCAAGAACACATGGGAGCCAGTGGAGGGATTATTGTTGGGAAAACCTTCAGAGGAGTGTTGTATGACACTTATCCAAATTTAAACACCCAAAGAAGTAAGTGCACAAAGCAGAAAATCAAATCCACATTCCAACTGCACTATGAAATAACACAATGCCAAAACAAATATCATAATAATGTCCCCTAGAGGCAGCAGTGATCTTTAAACCTGACAATACCAAAGTGTTGAGTGCAACAAACATACTAATTATTTGGCTTTACTCAAAGTCTTTTAGAGAGCTTTGTCCTGAAGGTAGAGGAAAGGTCATGGAGTCATTAAAATTGATGGGTTTATCCACTGGGGAGCATGAATGTTCTCAACCAATTTCATTGCAATGTGTCCTTTAGAATTCGATATATATTGTGCACAATTAGTAATATTAGCTTTCAAAGTCCAATCAACCAATGATTCTGGTACCGGTTTTTGATGTGTTGGCTGTGTTGGGCTGGATACCTGACAAGATCAAGAGAAGCATCCCCACATTCAAGAATGTTGAGAACTAACAAAAGTAAAAAAACTATGGAGGCAATGAACATCAGTGAAGCAGTCATGGTACAGCATGAGCACATATTGTAGATTTAGTGCTGGACTGCAGGGACATGAACACAGGTTTCAGAATCTCGTATGACGTATCAGGATGACGTATCTTCACCTGTCAGGATTTTAATTCAAAGGATTAAACCCTATAAAAACTCCATATATTACACATGGACATGCGATCTGGTCTAGATTTATAAGTAGTTTGTGTTGTTTTATCTGTAGTTTTATTTTATGGGTATTTATTTCCTGTGTTTTGGTAATAAGCGTTGGTACTTTTTATCTAAATGTGACTTTTTGCTAGCAGAAACCTTTAATGAATCCCTGACCAAAAGGGACCATGAATACACATACCAAATCCACCATAATCTGGCCAGTAGCTATTGATATGACATCAGACTGACATCACACTCTGTAGGCCCTGCCACTATTTTATTTTCTAAATAAAAAGTCAAAAAATGCACACAACTTTAAAAAACACCTCACATAATGTTAGTAGGTTGTCACAGAATAAGAATATGTGAATAACTCAATTTTGACAAAAATGTCAGATAGAACCTTAATTGAAATAATTCCAAGGTGATGCATTATGCTTGATACCATATTTTCTGTAGGAAATCTTTACTGATATAGTAGTTTAATGTTGTCTACTGTGATCTGAACAGCACATGCATACACCTTGACGAGACGGTGAATGACTTGCTTTCTGTGCACTGGTTAGTTTCACCATTAAAAGGCTTATTTAACTCACCAACAAATGAAAGAGATCATAAGCATGTGTACAGACATTGAACCATATCAAATGTGATTAGCTGCTATTGGCCTGAGCAAATCCTGCTGCACTTTCAAAATAACAGGATGTGACATAAAATATCCTGCACAAATCTACTTTCATGTATGGAGAGTACAGTATTCCTCCTAGAGTAGCTTCATCTGCAGAGCATGAGCAGTGCGAGTGCTGACACCACTGACCTATATTTCTCATTTCCACAAGCTGAGGTGCTGGATGAGAGGTGAGGGAGGCTGACAGTGAGCCTAGAAAACAGACCTGAGAGGGGGAGTGGGGAGGGGGAAAGACAGGAAAACTTGTGTGTTAGTGAGTAAGTCCTGGCAGAAATGTGAGACGGACAAAAGGAAAGAAGTCTAGAAACAGAAGCCCTCTGTGTGGTTGTGTGTGTGTATAAGTGGGTCAGCTCCCAGCCGGAGAGTGTTGACTTGAAGAGATCCCCCTGTGTTGGGCTCCTAGTGGGGCCCTCCTCCATCACGCTGCTCTACTTAGCATTAGCTGAGTGAGCAGCACGCCTGCCGCTGCGTACCAGTGAATCAGGGTATTAAGCTGCGTGATAAATTCTGTGATGCTGCGGGCCATATTCAACTCCCACTGACGCATCTCACTGCAGTCCTCTGTGGACACTTTAATGGGACACCACAGAGCCTGGGGGGGCTGTTAGAAAATATTTGGGAAGGAATTTTGACACAAGAGAACTGCAGAGCGTTAGTATGTTAAATGGAGTCATTGGGTTTCCATGTCTTTCTTGTGAAGTGTCAATGAGAAATATGTCAGAGCAATTTTAGGTGCTTACATTTTCCCCAAGAGATATGCAGTGATATTACCAGCCTTTTATTGAATTGGTCTCATTTGCTTGACTCAGTATTGCCATTTCAGTCCATCCCTCTCCTTATTGTATGATGTAGGTTTTTTATTGGAGGTTATAAAACAACAGTCTTGTTTCTGCGATACAGAGGGCTCACAGAAGGATGAATGTCATTCCAACTCAAAAAGAGTAAAAACTCCTTGCTTGCAAAAAATATTAATTGATACATTAGAACCATATCAATTAGTAGAAGCTCATGCTCAAAAGTAGGCCTACATACATATGAACCAACACTGTTTTATGAATAGTTTCTGTACTTTTTAAAGATGCCTGTCTCACACAGTTCTATCTCTAAAATGTGTCAGTCCCATGGATACATTAAGACAGTGGATATAGTGTGACAGAGTCAGCCATGCTGCCACTTCGTCACAGTGGCCATTTGCAGTACTGCAAAACAAAAATCCACTGCTTCCCACAAAGCATTTGCCCATAGACCAGCATTATAACATTTTAAACTATGAAGTTTTTTTATTTTCTAATAAAATTTCTACTTTTTTATGTGCTTGACATCATCCTAATGTAAAGTCAATTGCCTTAGGGAATGAGACAGCTGAATCAAGATATATTAAAAGTGCACCATCACACAAAACACTACAAAGAAGAAACACAACAAAGTAGTAGCATACAGTACAAAGCAGCAGTGACAGATTATCAGAAATGACAGACGCATTGGAATAATAATGCCACCAACTCATGGCACACAGTACAGTCAGACACTGTGACAGGTCAGTGGTGAAATCGCTGCATGTCTAAAGCAGAAATTTACATAAGCAACCGAGCCCTCTGCAGAGTTGATCCCTGGCTATCTTCCACAGACCACTGAAGCACTTTGATTTGCTCTGAGAGATCAACACCAGCTTTATTGCTCTAACTTTATTTCATGGTTGAGATTGAACTGTAGTGTTATGATTGGTCTTTTATGATTTTAAGACCTCAAGCCAGCTCTAATAAACATGAACTAGCTGTTTCTCATTTTGTTTGTTGGAATGAGTAAAATTCACACAGTAGATTTGAGCTGAGCTCAGTGAGAGCACATTAAAGCAATTCATTCCACATGCCATCTTCCATCACCCTCAGCACCATCCTCACCCCCTCCAGGTCATGAAAACTATTTTCCATGCTGTCGTCCTCATTATCAAATCAAATTAACATGGTCATTGAACCATAGGGTTATGGGGACATTTGCAGCATTGACTGCCTGTTTATCTATTTATGTATTCATTGGCAATCTGTTAAAGCTCCTACTGCTTCAGCTGTTTATGACTTTGAACTTTTTATTTCTATCTTCTCCTGTCATGTCCATCGATAGCTGCCCATCCTGGTATCGTCTTTGGTCAGTCTGTACTTCCTGGAGTGGACGGATGTGTTCAAGCCGGTGAAGTCTGGCTTCCACTGCCATGACCGCAGCCTGAGCCTGCCCTACATCGACCCCAACCACGAGGTCATCCCCCTGCTGATGCTGCTCAGCCTGGCCTTTGCCGGACCCGCCATAACAGTAAGGATTAGAAACAGAAATTAGAGACAGTAACTATGAGACAGTGTTAGGATCCATGGACTTTGTCTGGTTTTGTTTGTTGGTGTTTTGTTTAGGGTTTTATTTTGAAGTCATGTTTTCGATTACTCACCTGGTTCTGTTTCCCTCGTTAGTCTTCCCCTACTTATGTCTGTCTCTTTTCTGGGTTCCTTGTTGGGTCATTGTTTGACATTTGCTGTCAGTGTTGGTTCATGTCTGTCCTCATGCCTTGAGAGTTTGATGTTTTGGTTATGTTCTTCTAGTTCCATGTCTCATGTTATTCATTCCTGGATTTCCCGTTGCTGGAGTTTTCCCACGTTCCGAGGAAGAAGCCTTTTTTGTTCACCAATCTCCAGAGTAGTTCATGTTTTGTGTTAGGACTATTTTCCGTTGGACTACTTCTGTGCCCTGAGCATCTGGAGTTAGTGTTCCTGTGTTTGTTTGGACATTCCTGTTTCACGCTTTTGTCTACCTGCTTCCACCCTTAGTTATATCAATAAACCTGTTTACCACTTCTACCTCGAGTATGTCTGCATTTGGGTCCAACCCCAACCTCGTAACTAGTGATGGCGAGATGAAGCTTCATGAAGCATTGAAGCTTTCCATCCAATTGGTTCACTCATGGGCCAAAGCTTCATGGTGCTTCATTTGCTCTACTGTGCCATCAAGTGGACAATAAATGTAAAACAGGCAGAGTGATTATAATGACACCATGGCTTTGGTGTGTGAAGCTTTGAATTGAATAAATGAATGAATGATGTTTGTGATGCCAGTACANCTGCAGATATTTAACCAGCCTTTATCCACTCACTTTCTGCCACTTTGTCAAAGATGCCATGTAACGCTGCTTTCATGCCAGTACCTGAACCTGACCCTGGTCCCGAACCTGCCTGTCTTCTGTAGCTAGTGATGGTGAGATGAAGCTTCATGAAGCATAGAAGCTTTCTATCCAATTGGTTCACTCATGGGCCTAAGCTTCACGGTGCTTCATTTGCTCTACTGTGCCATCAAAGTGGACAATAAATGTAAAACAGGCAGAGTGATTATAATGACACCGTGGCTTTGGTGTGTGAAGCTTTGAATTGAATAAATGAATGAATGATGTTTGTGATGCCAATACATAAATTATGAACTTATTAATATGGTGTCTGTCTTTATGATACAATGGCGGGGTCAAAAGGGAAAGTGGAAACAAATTGGGGAGAGGGTTGTGATGTGACTGTGCTTATGTTACTAGGGACAACATGTAACACGTAAAATAAGGACATTTTATTCATTTTTATTTAAAAATAACAACTTTTCCACAGTGCTGGGCCTCAGGCGGTTTCTTTTTTTTTTAGATGATTTCGCCTGCTTTAGAAAATACCCTTTCACAGGGCACAGATGAAGCTGAGGTACAGAGAAAAGCAACAGCAAGTTTATACAAGTTGGGATATACATTTTTCTGTCCTTCCCAATACTCTAGGGGGTTCTCCAATCTTCCAATGTTTGGTTCACCCAGGTACGTTTGGACCTCCACTGTTGCGTCTGCAGTGACATTTTGGGTCCTCGTCTGCAGGACTGTGGTGTCCAAACGATGCCACAGTTTGCTACCTAAGACACACAAACAGATTAGAATGTATCCATTACCTTGAGTCACAGGCTGAGACGCTTCTGATATGTGCGGTTGTGATGATGACGATGATGATGATGAGGAGGAGGAAGACGCGCTGTTTCGTATAACAGCAGCACATTCAGAAGTGAGCCTCTTCTCAGCATCTGCTGCTTTATTGGGGCTAAAGAAGCCTATCTTTTTAAACCTGGGATCGAGCAGTGTCGCCAGTGACATGATGCTCATTGATTGTAAAGTGTATAGCTTCTCCCTTAACTGTCTCCTCAGACTCTCAGCCATTGCTGTGCTCTCTGGAGTTTGGACAATTCCCATTTCCTCCTTCTCCAGTGCGTGGTGTAGCTTTGATAAAAGGGGAATGACTTTTGATCCAGACACTCTCTTCTCCTCTGACAGCTTTACTGTGGCATCATTAAATGGGGACAGCACTTTCAGACATTCTGCGATAATTTCATGCTGTTCTGATGAGAGTGGGGCAATGTCAGTAAAATATAAATTAAAGATGTCTAATACAAATGTCCCATGTAATTTTATGTTGTATGCCGTCTTTTCATTGCATCCTAAAACCTGAGCTTGGTCCAACTTGGTTGGTCTCCTTGTTTTCATGCAGGGCTCTATAATGCCTCAGCATAGATGAGGTGTTATTGTTGTATCCAACTTCTTTTGAACACAACAGACACTTCACCTTTTAAAATTAGAACAAGGGATACGCTGTGTTGTCACATTTATTTATATTACGCTTGTTATTACTATGTGCATACCTTATTAGGAGACATCAGCTCAAAATGTCCCCAGACAGGGGAAAATCTCCTGCTGGTTCCATCACAAAAAAGAAGCTCGAATAGATTGCAAACAAACGCGCAATAAAGTCCCAAGTCTACAAAATGTGAAGGGGGATCCATTGCGTTTTGCTGCCCCTTATATTTCGAATCACACGCCAAACCCGCGAACCATTTCCTGAATCAGTCACGTGGTACGGCCGGCTCGCGAGGCTTCTAACGTTACCACATACATCATCAACACAAGCCTCGATACGCGCTTCACACAAATCTTCCTGGATTACTCGACACACGCTTCGAAGCCTCGACACGGAAGGACACATCAGTACTACGGGGATGCTGACACTTTGTTTTCAAGCACACAGGTAAGTTACAAGGGCCGCCGTCACTCCCGAGGATCTGCGTCGGCTCCTTGCTTCCGGTCACTGTTCAGCTTCCTTCTCTTCTCATCTGGGCTTCCAGTCAGTTCTCCTCCTCTGCAGGTGACTCTACTATAAGCACATGTTGTTAGTTACTCAATAGCTGCCACCCCCTCTTCCCTCTCCTCTGCAGTTGAGCTGTCTCAACCACAGCCCACCACCACAAAACAACATGGCATCAAGTGGAAATGTGGTGTTAGTAGTGTTAATTCTTAAGTCTTTGAAGTTGTCACAAGGACAGCTAAGCACACACCATTATTATCACTTTGAGATTTATTATACATTATCTTGGAGATTGTCACACAGACTCTAAATGAAAGTCCAAATTTAATCAAAGCTCAGATTAAAATCAAGGGGTTTGCTCTACTGGTGCCTCGTCTTTGGAACAATGTTACATTTAGTGTTCGGTTCACTAATACGTCCCTGTTTTTATGGACGCTAGCGGCGTGGCTTTAGGGATGGCAGTGTCTGTCGGTCAGTCGATCCACCACTCCGGTCCAGACTGAAACATCTCAACAGCTATTGGATGGATTACCATGAAACGCTTCACAGACATTCGTGNTGATGTCTAATACAAATGTCCCATGTAATTTTATGTTGTATGCTGTCTTATCATTGCATCCTAAAATGGCTTACCTGAGCTTGGTCCACCTTGGTTGGTCTCCTTGTTTTCATGCAGGGCTCTATAATGCCTCAGCACAGATGAGGTGTTATTGTTGTATTCAAGTTCTTTTGAACACAACAGACACTTCACCTTTTAAAATTGGAAGAAAGAAATTAGAACAAGGGCTACGCTGTGTTGTCACATTTATTTATATTACGCTTGTTATTACTATGTGCATACCTTATTAGGAGAGATCAGCTCAAAATGTTCCCAGACAGGGGGAAATCTCCTCTTTCTTGCTAGTTCTATCGCAAAAAAAGAAGCTCGAATAGATTGCAAACAAACGCGCAATAAAGTCCCAAGTCCACAAAATGTGAAGGGGGCTCCATTGCGTTTCGCTGCTCCTTATATTTCGAATTGCACGCCAAACCCGCGAACCATTTCCTGAATCAGTCACGTGGTACGGCCGACTCGCAAGGCTTCTAACGTCACCACATACGTCATCAACACAAGCCTCGATACGTGCTTCACAAAAATCTTCCTGGATTACTCGACACACGCTTCGAAGCCTCGACACGGAAGGACACATCACTACCACGGACTGCCTTTTGGATCTCTGCCTTGCCTTGCCCTGTGCTTTTGTTTGTTACTTGTCTATTAAAGTTTTTGCTTTATCCTGACCCACTCGCTGTCTGCTCCTGAGTTCGCTTCACAATCCCTGACAGGCAGACTCTGTTTACATCAATGATGCTTGGTGCCGAAACATAGTCAAAGTTGATGGACAATGTTCCCCAGATGTCGAGTTTTTAATGTTAAGATGCCGGCCATATTATCTGCCCAGTCACATGACAAAACAACCAGATGGTATTTTTATTGTAGCTGGTGAAGAGACCTGAGAACTGTTTTACATAAATTTCATCAGCATGTCCCACCTAGCAACCCTCTTCTCCTGAGAACTGTTTTACATAAATTTCATCAGCATGTCCCACCTAGCAACCCTCTTCTGGTAGCTACAAAGCCATCCCCCGCCCCCATTTTGGTCAATCAGACCATATTTCCCTGTCCCTCCTGCCAACTTACTTCAAGCTGATTAAAAGGGTCAAACCATCAGAAAAAAACAGTTAAAGTGTGGACAGATAAAACTACAGCAGCTCTACGGGACTGTTTTGAGAGCTCGGACTGGCATGTGTTGCTGATGCCACCACCCAGAAGAAAATCAAATGTCTGTAGCAGAAGGTGAAGAGCTAGTCCCTCAATTATGGATCATCATCCGTTGTTTGGAAGTATTTTGGATTTAGGGCAAGTGATGTTAAGCAAGAACAAATCATATGCAAAGAGTGCAGAGACTTGTGTCTGCGCCGCAAAGCAACACAACTGCAGTACGTAATCGTGATTATCATTTTGGCCATAATCGTACAGCCCTAAGTACTACACTCTGGAACTGGATATTGAATTTCCTCACAAACAGACCCCAGACAGTTTGAATTGGTGGTTACTCCTTCTCCACTCTCACACTGGAGCCTCCCAGGGCTGTGTGCTCAGCCCCCTCCTTTTCACACTGTACACCCATGACTGCAATCCCCGACATGGAGAGAACTCTGTTTTGAAGTTTGTGGATGACACTACCATCACTGGCTGGATTACAAACAACGATGAGAATTCATAATGGGAGGAAATCAACAATCTTGCAGGGTGGTGTACAGAGAACAACCTACTGCTCAACGTCAGCCAAACCAAGGAGCTGATCGATGATTTTAGGAAAAATCAGGCAAAGACACATACTCCTATCTACATCAATGTTGCTGAGGTGGAGCAGGTAAACAGTTTTTGGTTCCTGGGAATCAGCATCACAGAGAACCTGTCATGAATATCACACCTCTCCACGGTGGTAAAGAAAGCTCAGAAACGACTGGATTTCTTAAGGAAACTTAAAGGGGACATATTATGCTCATTTTCAGGTACATACTTCTATTTTGGGGTTCTACTGGAATAGGTTTACATGCCTCAATGTTAAAAAAACATTATCTCATATTGACGATTGCTTCAGCACCTCTTTTCATCCTTTGTCTGAAA
>LKNJ01009302.1:0-11718 GCA_002120245.1 Maccullochella peelii | reverse complement strand
CCCCCCCCCCCGCCAAAAGGGCACTACACGTTATATTAACGTAAGCCCTGAGGAACACTGCATACTGTGAACTTTTGCACATCCTGCTCTAACTTGTATAGCTCTCCATATTCATATTATTGTACAGTGTGTTTTGTTTCAAATTTTTATCTCATTTCACTTATGTTATATTTCTTCACATTGTTTATAGTGAAATTCTCTATTTGACATTTGTATACTTGCTTTTTCTTTATTATGCACCAATTCACCAAATGAAATTCCTTGTATGTGAAAACCTACTTGGCAATAAATCTGATTATGATTCTAATGAGTCTTAAGTCTAAAATTACTCCCAAGTTAGTGTGTTTTAATCTGTTTGCTAAGACCACCAAGCATTGAGTGCAGTTTTTCTCTTGCTGCTTTGGGTCCTATTAAAAGAATCTGTTTTTTCCCCATCCATACATTACATTAATGTCAGTGAGAGAGGCAATGAGAGCATGCAGTGCATTGGGGTCATTTGGCAAGACAGGGATCATCAGCAGCATAAAAATGGTAGTTGACATGGAATGTTTCCAAGTGGAAGCATATATAATGACAACAAAATTGGGCCGAGAATACTTCCTTGAGAAATACCATCAGTCTCTGATACATAAGCACCCAGGCTAACAAAACACTGTCTATCAGTTACATAAGACTAAGACTGAAACCAAGCTAAAACATGGTCGAAAGACCCACCCATTTCTCAAGTCTGTCAATTAAAATGTTGTGGTTGATTGTGTCAACTGATGCACTGAGGTCTAAAAGAAGGACAGCCACATTGTTTGCATCCACAATAATTCTCAGGTCATTTACAACTTTCAAATAAAATCATTAATATATAAGGTCTTGCTAGAGAGAGAGAGATCAAATATTCAAAAGTGCTAACTTCATTGGCTCAGGTCTGGGCCTCACTGGGACTGTCAGACCAATTTTCACTAAATTGCATGCATTTCTGCCATAATGAGGGATTGGTGCAATATAGTGTGAGATTGAGCTGTTGTAAAGAGTACCCTGGTATTTCTTTGTTATTGCAACAGCTAACTAATAGGAATGGAGAATGTCACTATTCACAACTGTTGAAATGCGGTAGGAACAGGCAGGTATTTTTATGGAGTGACGTTGCAAAATGTCAACTACAACCAGTTCCTACATGACAGGGATGTCAGGCTTTTGCCGGTTTACAGGTCGGGTCGCTTCCAAAAAAAACCAGGGAAGTTATCCACAAAAGGAATTCCCATTGCACGGCCCAGTCCTTTAAGCCAGATATGCAGCTGTCACACCCGCCTGAATTTCACATCTCTGAACCGAGGAGAAGGCAGGGGAAATAACACACTGACTCCAGGACAGTGTCAGAGTTTTAAAGTCATCCTTCAACTTTTCAGATTGTTAAAGTTAATATCATTAGATTTGTCATGTGTGACCACTAAAGACGCACTAATCCCGCAACAGTTCATGGAGCACTGAATTAGTGTAGAGTACCTGAGCCCAGGGAGAGCAAAAGGTTTCTGTGTTAGGACAGTACGTAGGACATGCCGGACCATGGATGAGCCACAGTGAGACAGGAGGGACACGTTGAGGGTGTCCCCTCGAGGTCCTCTTCCCGCAAAGGGAACCACAGTCCTGGGATGCACCTTGGTATTTTGCCTGGGAGGTCATCGGCAGCAGGGATGGCGGCGAGGGGCTGAATGTGGCAGTTGCAGAAGCAGCGGTGGCACATTTGAAGTAGTGTTCGCAACGCAGGCAGCCACAGTTGCACCAGTAGCAGCCATGGATATATCCGCTGGGTGGATAAGAGCTTCCACAGGTAGAGCCCCAAAGCAGTTCAAGAGGTGAGATCACCTGGAGACCGCTGCTCTTGCAGTTTTTGACCACCACTTCAGTCCAAGTGGCCTGGGAGTGTGGGGTCGAGGCGGAGGATGGTCTCGATCCCACAGGACAGTGTCGACAACAACCAAGTTCATCACAGCTAACTTTTTTGCCTGAACAGAGGTAGTGTCAATGAAACCTAGTTCATCTGATAGTCTGGATTTCTTCCTTGAGATGAGGGACACTCCTGTTTGCTTTCTGGAGTAGGCAGCAGTCAATACGTGGCATGGTAGTAGGGAATGTCCACTGGCAATTAGTTATTCTAAAGGAAAAGCGATAAAAAGCACCAAGACATGAAATGCGTAAAAACAAAATACAGGTACAGCTGTAGTATGCTAGTCAGCAGGTTCGCCATGCTAATCAAGTAATTTACAGCAGCATCACCTGAATGTGTTGATTAGCAGAACAAGACTAAACCAGACTGGAAGGTGAGTCCTTCACCCAACACCGTTCAGGAAGCCCATTAGGTTTCGTTTTCCAGGACCCATACACAGGACGACCACTCAGGTAAGTGAAAGGAAAAAATAACTATTTTTTCCACACAGGTCGCAGGGAATCAGGGGTGGTTGGGTTGTTGTTCTAGGTATCACTGCGGGGAGCCGGGTCGGAAATGTGTTCGAGCTGGGGCGTAGAGGCTCTGCTGTCGGCAGGCGGGTGAATCTGTGGCTTACCTGGGAGGCTGGGTCCGATAGCGGAGATGAGGCGAGCGTTTCCACAGGTACGAAGAATCTAAGGCAAAGAGCAGACGAGTAAGCACAAAGTAAACATAACGGATAACAGAGAGGAGCAGTAACAAGGTACTACATAAGTGAGTAAGACCATCTGGCGATAAGCACCCGTCTTCTCCAGGTATTTGTATTCTTGGTCTGATGAAGTCTGATGAGGTGCAGGTGTGTGTAGTTGGCAGAGACAGACAGGTCCGCCCCTGGATTCAATCAGTCCCATAGAGGAAGAACAAACCCCAAAACCAAGCTTAACAGCTATCAACCCCAGCCCATAATCTCCCATAGATCTTAACTACAGATACACTACAGATTCGGACCCTACCAAAGTAATAACTAATGCTACAGGAGTGTGTACCTTAATGTGTGCATTTATGTGGTTTGGAGCCTTCAACACTATGCATTTTCTATATTTGATTAAAATAATATAGACATTACTGAAGCTATCATAAGCTAATTTCCAACATACTTCATCTTGTTGTCTTCTTCTTTTTGTCTTGTTGATGTGTTCAGTTCGCATGTGTTTTATGTAGGGTTGTTTTACCCCATAATGGCTTCTAGAATTAGTTTAGGCAGATGCAAATATACTTAAAAGTAACTAGAAATGAGCATGTAATGTGAATATCTTGCCCTGGGCAGAAGTTAGAGTCCCAGCCTGAATTATTAACCCAGTCCAGCCCTGACTACAATAGAAGATGAAAAAGCAGGTACTGCAACATGAAGGGTATTTGAAAATCTGTTTTCATCAGCCTTTATTGCATCGTCTTTTCTTCAGTATGTCAACTTCTTTCACCTCAGCCTAGCGCAACAACATTTTATGATATATGCACTTTATTTTTTATTTCTGACATCTCCACTCAGGCTTTTTAATTTGAGTTGAACTCGGCACAACCTCAACTTACCAGGGTAGCATTCAGCTCCAAACCTGAAGCAGGTAAACACATCGATAAGAAGAGTGAGAGCTACAGACGCCATTAATTCACAGTTTTAAATTACTGTTAACAATGTACATACACAAACATACCCACACATACAAACACAATCCAGCACCTTCCTAAGGAAATCCACACAGAAGAATGCTCCTTGCTTTGGAGAAGAAAGCTGTTTTTCTTCAGTGGGTGTCTCAATTGTTGATGGTGAGGATCTAGGGGGCTTTGTTTTTCTGTGCGGGTGTTTGAGCCTGAATTCTTGCGTGGCACAGCCACAGTCTTAGTTTGCCCAAAGCTTGTTTCTCTGTTCTGTGCTCAGTCGGCTAGAGTTGTTGTCCTCTTCTTTCACTTGCATTCACACTCTTTGTTTCCCAAGTGTTCTCTAGCTCTCTCAGCCACACTCTCCTCTTGCGTCCATGCCTCTGCCTATTTTTCAACTCCTTTCTTTATTCCGTCCTCTCTCTCTCTCCCTTCTCTCAGTCTCTCCTGCATTTTCTCTCTTTCTCTCAGGGGGATTGCTCTTGCCAGCAAGACCCCTGCTTTCATCCAGACTCTCTGGCCGAGCTCAAAGCCTGACTAGGAGATCTCTCTCCTGGGTGCAGGAGAGGCAGACAGCACCTGTGGACATGCTGCCATGCAGAGAGAGAGTGTAGAGCTCAGCGGGGGTCCCTGCTACTCTTTAATGCTGATCACCAGGTGTACATGTTGGAAACTCCATACTATAGACTCATACTGAGATTAAAAAGTATGTTTGAATCTTCACAGTGTGCTGCTGTGACAGGTAGCATGTAGGAAGTCAATGAAATGTACTTTTTAATCAGCAGGAATTATACAGTTTGTGTGATGACATGTTTGAATACTTAAGTTAGATCCATTACCCTGATAATGACTTTAACATTTATAACTGCAGACTTGGCTTATAAGAAATTGAGTATTTATCAGTGGATTTGTAACATTGCATTCAGAGGTGTAGTCGTGGGTATATGCAGGTGTACTGTATATCTCTGGGGCCCCTTTGCCAATTGGTTAGTACATGGATTTTGACTCAGGTGCCGAGGCGGAGCCTTGAGGGGATAAACCAATAGCGAAGGCAGTTAGAGGGCCTCTCACGTACTCATAGAACTGGACTTGCATCAAGTAACTACTATTTCACATGACCTTTTCAGGTTCTTGCTGGAAGTAGCAAGCTATGTCCGATTCCTCAGTCAGGGGGAAAGTTTCTTCTCCACTCGTTCACCTGCTCACTGCCTCATCTGCAACTTCAGGACACTCCGCTGCAGACAACACCCTGATCACAGTTTCTGGCAAATTCCGTCCGAGCTTCACACATGCCTTCAGTCCCAGGAAATGCTTCAGCCTCTGCCTCCTCATCAGCGTCCCTCGCTGCCAGGACTCATGTGCTGCCTGCCTTTGCTTTCAAAAGCGTTTCACATCCATGCCACTCATCACTGTCTGGCCTCAACCGCCTCAGCCTCTAACAGGTGGGTAAACATCCTCATGCAGCAAAATATCTGCTCGTCTCAGGTCAGTTTAGTGGTACTGTCCACCGGTGAGTTGGAACTGGTAGCTTTCACATCTACCGTGATCACTCTGTCTATTCAAAGAGAACTGATTCCTATTTTGGCATTGACTGGCAAACTGAATCCCAATAGGCTACGGAAGGAACATTGTGCATCAGTAACGTTATCCCAGTCATTCACTCTGAACTGGTCTTCTTCGGACAAGAATACTGGTCATACTCGTTGGAGGTTCCCAAGCATTTCCTGTGCTACCTGTGAGATTCACGCAGGGTTTACCGCAGTGCCGTTCAGCCTCCATCCTCCAGGGCCTCATCTCTGGTCATCGCAGCTAACTTCATCTGGATCCCTTCACAGCAAAAGAGCAGATTCGGTTCAAAATCTATTTTAACACCACTAAATGTTCGCATAGTTATATCTTCTCACCCGGGTTCAGTGTTTGTAGACACCTTTTTCATGCATTTAGGGTCAGGCTGCATATTTATCACAGTTTAAGTTCCAAGGTGCTTTGTTAAACTCAACCTAGTGTCCAATGAGGAAACTAAATTCTATAACAGGGGTGTTACATCCCGCTGTTCGGTTTCCTGTTTTATTTTGAAGTCTTGTCTTTCCTGTTTCCTGTCAGTTCCTGCCCTTGTGTCTCAGTCCTTGATTATCCTCACCTGCTCCCCATTACACACCTGCGCCTGATTCCCTCATCAGCCTCTTCCCTATTTATACCGGTTCCCTTTGTTTGTTGGTTCATTGTACCGGTTGTTACATGCTTAGTTTTCATGCACTTGTGTTGGATGGTTTCCTTGTGTTTCTGTCTCCTGAACCTGGATCTCCCAGATACCTGTTGTCTGTCTACCTGCCTGCCTACCTGTACCTAAGCAACCAAATAAATCATTGAACTGCTTGAGCCTTCTCGTTTGTCTGCACTTGGGTCCTATCTCTGCAACCCTCCTTAACAAGCGGCCAGGTTTGATTAACCTCAACACAAGGCATGAGGAACAGTTACCGTAAATTTTATCATAGCGGCTCAGTCTTGATTTACCTACACTACGGGGCAACAAGCGTTTATTTAAAGGCCATTGTCATTAGACTTCATCCTCTGGGGAACACGAATGTCTGTACAAAACGTCATGGCAATGGTGAACCGGATCAACCGGCAGATGCTAGCATGGCTAAAAACTAAAGAAGACAAGAAAAAATGGGGCTGCATCAACAGATATTCACCCTTGGGAGAAACAACTCAAAATATACTCATCCTAAAATCTGTAAAAGTATTCAGTGATTCATTGGCTGATCGCTGCCTGAGATCTTCCGACAGGGCCCTACTTGCAGTGCCAAAATCTCGGCTTGTCACGAAAGGTGACTGGGCTTTTGCTGTCTGGGCCCCTAAACTGTGGAACTCCCTGCCGGAGGATCTCAGGCAGGTAAAATCAACATCCTCCTTTAAATCGCTTCTTAAAACTCACTTTTATCGTAAGGCTTTCGCTTGATGAAGGCATTTTAACCTTGTAAATTATTTTAACCTTGTTAATTATTTTATCCTGTTTAACCTTTGTGAATCTTGTATTATTTTATTGTATGATTTTACTACATTATTGTATTGCATCATTTTATTGTTGTCTTTTATTGTATTATTTTACTGAATTGACCGTACTGTTTTATTCTGTTTTGATTGTAAGACACTTTGTAACTTTGCTTTTGAAAGGTGCTATATAAATAAAGTTATTATTATTATGGGAATGGTCTTCCTGATTAATTAAAAAGCTAACTCAAAAGACAAACCAAGCGCCACACCAGAAAAGTTTAAATAATAGCTAGAAGGATTATTCATAATCTGGCAACCCAAAGGTTGTTCTTATTAATGGCTTACAACTGATCTATAAAGCATTAGTAAATTATTTATCAACCATTAGTTAACGAATTTGCCTTAAATTAGGCTTGAAGGAAAGTTGGTAACATGTTTTTGCACCATTATCACTAAAACCTACTGTGAACTGTAAATCTTTATTCTTGGCAAATTGGTGATTCAGATTTACTTCCCATCCAGATTTTCTGAGCTGATATATGAATGCAAATTGATTGCTATTCAATCACACCCACTCCTCTGTCATTTGAGCTCCAGCTGCCCACATTCTCCATTGATATCAATATTGTGTTCTTTATCACAGTCACATTAAGGTCCAATACAGAACCCTGCATATATAGTAGTCCTTTTTTAAGTGACAGTTGAATGAGAGAGATTACCGTCAGTCCATTTACCACTCTCTGAATGTCCTTCTGGAAGAAAAGCCCCAAGCACTAGCCACATAATTGACCCCTTAGCTTCCTCCCTATTACAAGTCAGTGTACCATCAAAATTATGTTGAAGCTGTTTTGTTAAGGTAAAAAAGTTGCATAATGTTGTTTTGAGTGATAGAGGGTATGAGGTCTCCAAAAACTATGTGAGGAATGTCATTCCTAACCTGACCAGCAGTAGCCCTCAGCCCTTCCCACTGTTTCCCAGTCACCTGCCCCTCATCACCCAATCACCTTCATAGTGTATACAGTATATGTATACTGACCCACTGCATAAAACTTTCCTGCCTGCCTGATTAGTTTTTACCCTTGCCAGTCCCTGGTTAGTTTCTGCTTGCCTTTTGCTCCTCCTGATTTTCTGCCAGTTGCTGAACCTGTTTCTGCTTGAAGGCCAAGTAAATTGCCTTAGCTGCTCTGTCTTTCCATACTGCTTTGAGTCCACACGTGCGTTACCAGATCCCTCACACACACAGATCCCTCACATGGCTCTAGGCCCTGGCAAACTTAGCGAGACTGTGCTTCATTGTCTGTAAGTCCACATGGGCAGACATTAGAACCCAGAAATTGGCCACAGTCATGGTATAGTGGTCCTGATGTGCCGATGCGGGGAGTGAATGTGATAAAAATTTCAGCTTTTTTGACAAGTTGCACCAACTTGTACAGGTGTTTTGATAAGCACCATACACTGTCCATGTGTGGGTTCCTAATAGGGCTATTGGCTTTAGACAAGGCATTTTTGACAGTAAGTAAGGCTCTTGTTTTTTTGTTATCAATAACTCTGCTTAAGACACCAAACCAACAATAAATTGATCCTTCTAACGAGCCAAAGCCTGATATAGCATATGGGTCTGGTCTATAGAACTCTTTTGTCTAGAAGCTATTAAAAACACATGAAAGAAGCATACTGTTGCAGTTGATGACACATTACTTCATTATGATGAGCACAGCCAATGGAGTTTATTCCTCTCAACAGTGTTTAACAACAAACCACGTGTCCAAGCATGCTCAGTGATGTCAACCCCACAACAGACCTGCTCTGAGATGCAATTGTGAATGGCCACATTCATAATTCAGAGGATTTGTCAATAGTAAAAAACAGCCAAGCTTCATCCTGTTAGTAATGGTTTTTAATAAAAATGTCCTCTTAGAGGAGAATGCCCCCTAACCCCAGGACAATACGACTTTGATGTCACTACAGTTAGAAATCAAATATGGGGGAAACATTGCTACACACACACACCATTCAACATTCACAAGTAAATAAAGTAGTTAAAATTGTCAAAGAGATGGAAGTTGAACTTCTGGTTTAAAATCCCTGATTCACACTGCCGCCATCCTCCCCACTCTCCATCACTTCCTCCCTCTTCTGTCATGATGATTGCGAGGGCCAGGGGAAGGAATACGACGAGCAGCAGTAAGGTAGCTGAGATGAAACACAGCAACAGCGTATTACTCACTGCTGAGGAGGCTGGTAATTAAGAGGATGAGAGGAATAAGGAGAGGAGGAATGACAGAGAGTGAAAAAGGGAAAAATGAGGGGATGTGGGACAGAGAAAAGGAAATGGAGAGAGAGCAAGAAAAAAGAGGGATGGTGGAAGGGTTGGAAATGAGGGATGGTGAGTTATTTCATAACCTTGGGATAGGCTGACATAGAGATTGGTCTCTATGCATTCTGAATCAGCAGATGGGGAGTATAATTTGAAGGCAGCATGTGAGGCAGAAAGAGATTAATACAAAGGGAATGAGAGTGAGAGGGAAGACAGCGGGAGATGGTTGAATACAGAGAGAAACCCTGAGGATACGAGTGAGTTTGAATACTTGAAAGGGGACTTTCATGTCATTGTTGTGGATGTTTTGACAACTTTGAATGTTAACTGTATTTGTAGAGGCATAAATGTACAACTACACCCAATACTGGCTGTTAAAATTACAATGTTCTGCTTACAGTCAAGTTCAAACGAGAGAGGGTCTCATAGTCACGACAGTCACATTGAGGAAATGTACTTTCCTCATGGAACAGTGATCTTACCTCTCCATGATCCTATCACAAATGTCAAACATTTCCTGGTTCCAGCTTCTCAGTTATGAAGATTTTCTGCTGTTCATTAGAATTATTTTAATTTATTTAAAATAGTGAGACATGCCGTCACAATGACCCAAACAATCAATGGATTAATGGAGAAAATAATCAGCAGATGAATCCAGAATGAAAAGAATCATTAGTTGCAGGCCGATACAAACTTGTTCAAAATGAGCTACACTTCAACCAACTCCAGTAAAATCCTGCTTTTACATGAATGCATGAGTAATAATAATGATAATGATATCAGATATAATAGGCTATAACAAGCACAGGGGACATTTTTCTGCTTTTAATACTTTAACTACATTTTCTTGATCATACTTACATACTTTTACTTAAGTATAATTTTCAATGCAGGACTTTTACTTATAATGGAGTGTTTTTTACAGTGTGGTATTAGTACTTTTACTTAAAGGGTAATTCTGGTATATTAAACCTGGATCCAGAGCCTTCTTGTTTAACCAGTAACAGAAGTCTCGCTCTGAAATCTCGCGAGAGGTGAGTTGTTGCAGGAAGATGATGTGTTTCTGGTTAAACTAAAATGATCTTACTCTTTAACAAGCGGTCTGTCACTATAGGGATCCTTTCCATAATGTTGTCAGACACTTAGAATAACAGTCTGAGCCTGTCAGTGGCAAAAACAAGCACTTTTAGTGGACAGACGTTTCACAGGCGCAATTGCCCACAAGGATTATGTTGTAGCCATTGCAGCCCGTTTCATGGCTACTGGCTGAGGTGATCTACTGGACCAACCAGCCATTCACAACTAGTGGGCCAGGGTCCAATGGTGGGCCTCAGAGAGTCATCTAGTGGCTTTTCTGGTAATTTACAAATCTAGTTATTATCAGACCATATATTATATTTAGACCGTATTTCACCGGGTTTCACCTGGTGAAATATGGTCTAAATGTAAACGTTTAATCAACGTGAGGTGCTAACACCATTGAAGCTCCAGAGACACAGAACAAAACAGAAACACAAAGCCTTCGGGATGTTATGTTTTTATTTGGGAAGGTGGTCCTCGGAAATGTTTTAACAATTAGAAGTGGGCCTTAAGTTACAAAAGGCTGAGAACCTCTATTTTAGACCCCAAAATATGTGAAAATAGGGCTCAGGTTTAAAAATACCAGAATTACCGTTTAAATTCAGTCTATTTACCAGAAAAAGGCAGCAATGCTAGCTTAGCCAATGGCTTCCACAGACCTTTTTCTCGGGAGTCAACTACTGACCTACTACTGACTGTGCTGTACTGAAGCTCACCTGTTTTATTTTCAAAGACATTATCACATGTACTTTTGTTAAAAATGTTGGATTTAGATTGATTTTCTCCTGGACCTCGCTAAAGTCAGACTCTTGGACCGAGAGAACCTCTGCATTGGAGTCACCACTCATCCATGGTAGTTGCTGCTTGAGTGAAAGGAAAGATTAGTTTTTCTCGTGTGAATAATTTGCACGTCAATATATTTTTTTGAACTGTTCTTTTTGTCATAAGTGAATATTGCGGCGAAAAACCAATGTAATTTTTTTTCTGGAATGAGGTAGATTTTTTTTTTCTGAGCTTTTGCACAGTGAATAAAGGCATCAACCAATCGCATTGTGCGGAACAGACATCACAACTCCGGACCTGTTGATTGTTTCACCCTGTATTATATGACAAAGGACACAAAAATTATAAAGACAATGAACTCAAGGACAACATGTGGAGCAGCACCGCCGGATGCAGGGTAGTGAGGAGCTCATGCAGTTTATTTTTGAATGTAGTAGAGTAAATATTTGCAGGCAAGTATTCTGCATTTTCGTTATTTATTCGTTACGTCCCCAGTGTGTAAAGGCCTTAAGGCTCACAAATTTACATTTTCTGTCTTGTTAGTTTAATCCATACACAAACATGTCTGTTTGTGTATGGATCCAACACATGTCTCACAGGGTGGTACCTGTCGCTGCAACCCTATGACTTCACAGTCCAGTACCGGGCAGGAAAAGCAAATCTGGTGGCAGACTGTCTCTCTCGGGTGCATGAAAATTGAACTACTGTACTCTTTGGAGAGGGGGAGAGGAGATGTAACGACGAGTCGCCGTTACGAGGATGTGTAGTCATGATAGATATGATTATTAGAAGTAGAGATATGGGGACACAGTTAAACACACACGATATCTTAATAAAAGTATTTATTGGTTTATTTAGGGGGATGTTGTAGTCGGTGTGGGGTTGGGGCTCACAGCGGGGACGCTGGGCGTAGTTCCGCCTCGTCAGTCACCTGTCAATGAGCAAATAACTTTTATGAATGGAAGGC
>LKNJ01009290.1:0-17245 GCA_002120245.1 Maccullochella peelii | reverse complement strand
TTTTTGCCCCACTGTATGTGGTGGTAGTGGTGGTGGCAACCATGGCTGTATTTCTCCTGGCTCTCTTCTGCTGTCTTCTGGTTATCTTCTCCATCTCCAGCATACGAACCCCATCCCTACACAGCTGTCACCAAGTGGTACGTTCAGCAGAAACATCCTCCAGGTCCTCAGGTCTGATCTTGCACTTCCTCAAAGCGTTCTTCATCTGACCCTTAAAGCGCTTCTTCACCTCACCAGCTGAGCAGTGTAGGGACCACAGGAACTCCACAGATGAATTTGTTCATTGTGTGATGAAAACTGAACTTTTATTTTGAAATTTAAGTTTGTTACGCTTACAGTTGTCCCTCACCTCCAATCACTTCCTGTAACTGTAACTGGACGTCTCCTGGATGACGCCACTGACCAGGTCAACAAAACTCCAGCTCCCCCTTTGTTCTCTCTCTTACCTCTCCTCCTGGCTGACCTTGACGTAGGTCCTCTCCTCATGTGGTCTGCAGGGAGCAGACACACTGAACTCTCAACTTACGGCAGCGACGCGAGAGCCTGCGTAAGATCCCTGGTAGCACACAGCTAAACAAGTTATTTAGCGCTAGCGGCTACGACACAAAGTCTGCCTGCTAAGTTAACTTTAAGAGCAACAGGAGAAACGATGCAAGTTAGCATCAAGCTGCTAACTTTGCAACAAGAACAAAGGAGCAACTGGTTTCCTCCGACCTGCACCATCAGAACAACAAGGACTGCATTCACCATCGGAACCATAACTCTCCCCAGCTCGGCTCAAATCCACAACCGATGGAATCGCCAGCAGCACAACAAGGAATTCCTCTCTTCATGAACTGTTAACTAACTGGGCATATCTAGCTGGCTAGGCACAGGACTGTTAAACTTTATGTACTGTAACTTTACATGTATTGATTTTGTTTATTTACCGAGCTGTATTGTTGTGTACTCTGTTTAGGTTATTGGCTCCGCCACAGAGCTAAGTTGATGTTAGTTATGCTTTACACAGACACAGGGTCTTGCATGCAAACTAGCCATTCTCTTTCCTAACCTGGCACCGTTATCCTACACTGATCACATACACATTTGGAATTGGCCTCCACACACGCAGAGAGGACATTTAAAGCTCCCGCTTCAATTATTAATTTAATTATTAATCAGAGTTCCAAACTGATATGTCAGTATATTTTGAAATATGAGACTGACTGATTTATTAATTAACTGGCAATCATTTTTCCCTTCTTTAAGGGTGGTGCCCCGAGGTGAATTTAATGAAAGTTAAATTCTATCATTTACATTCTAGTAAACATTGCTTACTTTTTACTTTTGATAGCCTGAAGTGGTTGTAATCACTCCACTTCATCTTTATGTACCAATTAATGTGTTAACACTATATAGTTTTGGTGCCTCTTTAAGGTTATTAATTATTGTGACTATGATGTAGCTGGCCGTATAGCACTCTGCAGGGTAGCCGACATGGGGGCATCCTTATCACGTGCCCCAGCCAATGCAGCTGGTGCTGGGTGATCATGGCCTCAATACTTCTGCAGTTGGCCTTTACAAGTATTTCAGTGTGAGGCACATGCTCACGCCAGGTAATTCCGAGAATGCGCTGGAGGCAGCTTATGTGGAAGCGCTCTAAAGACTTGATGTGATGACTGTAGGTTACCCAAGCACCCTGCTATAAAGGAGGGTGGTGATAAAGACCGGTTGGTATACGACGACCTTTGTAGAGGGATAAAGGTTCTTGTTCTGAAGTCTCCCAAAGGCAGCTAATGTCTGTTTAATGCAGCTCTGGGTGTCATTGTCAATGCCGCTATCCTCAGAGAGAATGCTCCTCAGATATCTGAAAGATGGCACTATTGACTGTTCATCACCGACGGTGAAGGCAGGTAAAGTGGGTGGGACACTAGCAGACCACTTCTGTCCTGGTGGTGTTGGCAGTCTGAAGATCATTCAGCGTATGAGCCACGAGAGCAGAGTCATCTGCATACTGCAGCTCCAGGACCCGCTCTCTACAGAGTTTGGTGGTTGCGTGGAGCCTCCTGATGTTAAAGAGGTTGCCATCTAGTCTGAAGTCCACTGCCACACCACTGCTATCTTCAGTCTCATTGTGGAGAAGCTTGGTGACACACAGAAAAAAGATGTTAAAGAGCTTTGACACTAGCACACACCCCTGCCTCAACTATGTGTGTACAAAGAAGGGCTTGGACTCTCGGTCACCAGAGCAGTCATCCCATCGTGGAAGTGGCAGAGGATGTTCACAAATTTATTGGGACAGCCAAACCTGAAGACGACATCCCATAAGATCTCTCTTTGCACGGCGCTTTGGAGAGGTCAAAAAAGGTCATTAAGAAGTTTAGATGTTGCTCCTGGCACTTTTCCAGAAGCTGCAAGGCTGTGAAGACTTTGTCAATCATGTTCTTCCTGAATCCACACTGCGATTCAGGCAGCATTGACTCAGTGATGTTGCTGATGAGTCTCTGAAGCAACACCTTAGCCAGGACCTAACCAGCAACAGAAAGAAGTAATATGCCCCTATTATTGCCACAGATGGCCTTGTCACCCTTGTTCTTATAAATCTCTCCATTGCTGTGGGATGTTCTCATCATTCCAGGCCTTGGTGCTGTACTGGTAGAGGGTGTGCATACACATGTACCCTCCCTCTTTCAGTAGCTCAACAGGGATATTGTCAACATCAGGGGACTCCTCCTGGAAGGTTGGTGGTAGACTGCGGTCGTGGATGGGAGGAAGTTCAGGCAGTTCGTCCAGATGGTGGGGTCTGCATGAGAGTCCTGATTAAGCAGAGTGTAAAAATGTTCAGCCCACCTCAGAGAGAACCAAGGCTGATGAAATGTAGGAGGGTAACAAAAGGCCACTGCACCACAAGGTATAAAGGGGATGAACAGCTTCTCATCTGGGTGCATAATACAAATTAACCTTTGGCTTGTGTACCATGCTCTGAGCATTAAAGTGTGAAATACTGTAAAAGATTTTTGTCTTGTTCCTTGTTGTCAGAGAGGGATTATTACAAAATTGCCACAACAATTCCATCCCTTTCTCTGTTAGAGAGCCTTCATAGAGCAGCCTGGTCTCAACTCGGGGCAGCAATGTGATGTTGTAGCACCTCAGCTCAGCAGCAATCAGGGTTGTTCTCCAGTGAGGTCTGTCAGAGATGCCATACCAGTCCATGAGAGTCCTTACATTCCATGTTGCCAGTTATAGATTGTATCGTTTCTTATTTCAACCGCAGTGGAAATGACCCGATAAGTGTATAGTAACCTATCCAAGTGAGTGATTGAGTGGGCAGTTTATAGGCCACCTTTTCTAGGCCCTTCCCCAATTGGGGTGAGCAGTGTGGTACCTAAATATGGCTGCTCAGTCGCAGAGGGGTCTGCCATGCAGGGTTCTGACTAGGAGCTCCCGGTCCATTCGTACCTGCTCCCATTGCCGGATGCCCCATCACCGTCAGACTTCAACCATATGTAAGGTCCAGGTTTTGTTCACTGTGGTCAGAGGTGGAGACCTGCACAAGGAAGATTTTAAAGTGCCACAGGGGGTGCCCCATCCTCAGTAGCACTGTCTTCACCATGATGAGGTAAACCCTGGTGGCAAGGGTGGTCCCAGAACAACTGGTCCCACATCTTGGCTGCAGGAGGCTGCCGGGTCCTTTGTCTGTTAAGACTTGCCTATTGTGCACAGCTAGTGCATTATTTTTCTGTCAGGGGGTGCTCCATTAGCCTTGTCTCAACAGACTTCCTACAAGGCAGTGGGGCTATTTACCCATAGCTGGGTCAGTGGTTGACGGGCACCAGGGACACGCCCTGTGGGCCTGCACACTGCGTCTCTTAGTTTAGCCTGGGAGCGTGAGATACCCAATTTCTGTGTGTGGCCTTGGGGAGGCACTGCAGGAGTCTTGGTGGTGGAGAGGCTCTGTACTGGCAGGAGGATGCTTACACACTCAGCTCCTCTTTTCACCCTCTATCAAGGAGGCTAGCCAGCAGCAGTAGCTGTAAGCAGAGAGCACAATGCGGCATGCAGCATGCACTAACAGTAGGCAGAACATTGTACACTGTAAGTTAAAAAAAAAACCTTACTTTTCTCCATCGCTGTTCTTCGTTCATAGTATTTCCTGCAACTAACTAAGCAACCAACCACAAAGTAGACAATCTGCTTCCTGTTTACACCAGCACGTGCATGCCCAGTGCACATAAATGGTCACGTGATATACGTTTCCAGGCTGTAGTATGGACGGAGATTATTTCTGAAACAGTGATAAAACGCTCGTGTGGACGGAGATCGTTTTTGTTTTAAAACAAAAACGTAGTAATATGGATGTAGCCGTAGTCTGATGTCATGGTACTCAACTGGATAACAGTGAATTGATCCCTTAATTTTGAGAGAGAGTCACTGCCCCAAGAGAAGACAAGAATTCAAGATCAACTGGTAGATTGGTGCAATGTCAGCTGTAACAAGGGGGGTTGTACTGGAATGTAGATGCTGAATCTGAAGGTGGAGCTCTTGATTTACCAGTTGATCCACATTCCAGCTCTCAGGTGTGGTCAGGAGCTTTGGATAATGACTGAAAGAATGAGGCAAGCAGATGAAATGAGTTTCCTTGGCAGGGTGTCTGGGCTCAGCCTCACAGCCAGTGTCAGGAGCTCGGAGTAGAACAGGCATCTGACCAGGATGTCTCCTTGTAGAGGCTTTCCATCTGGCCCAGAAATGCTTTGGGATCCCCCAGGAAGAAGCAGGAAGATGTGGATGGGGAGAGAAGCATCTGAACTACGTTACTTTACCTGTTGCCTTCACAACCTGGACCTGGATGTGGCCAAAATTGGATGGACGGATGGTACTGTTCAATAGGCGACACGTTATTGCTGTCAACTTCCCCACACAGAAATTACCAAAATTAGAAGACACAAATATATTTTGTAGGAGACAGGGTTCTCCTAGAATAAGTCACCCAAAGTATTATCGCCTTTTAATGACATATATCCAAAACCAAAACTGGTTCTGGTTTGTAAAACACAGTGGAAAAGCAAGGAAGAACCTAGAACCAAGACCTTAATGGTTCTTACACTCCAGAAGAGGCCGGATAGTATAAAACAGCTACAAGTTGTAACTAATGGCTTAGTTAATGGTAAATAAATTAATGACTAAAGCTTAATAGATCACTTATAAACCATTAGTAAGAACAGGTTGTGAAAAAATGTCTGCCTCGTCCAGCATGACAATTGTCACTGTCGTTTCATTTCAGTGTTCTTGTACAAAAATGAACTTCACACACTGATAAATTAAGACATCGATAAATATCAGTTATTATGGCAAAAGATTACATTTGAAAATATTTCATCATTCCTCTTTCAGTGTTCTTACCTGTGCTGTTTCCTTCAGGACGCTCTGTGATGCTGAGGAGGCAGGAAGAGCAGAGAGCGCTCAGTGATCACAGTATTTATACTCCATCAGCAGAAGGAGGAACGACCTGTGTTTACATGATTTCCCAAAATCTCTGTGGAATTTCTCCTGCCTCTTATCAGGATCTCATACTTTCTGTTTCCCTTTTCATTTAGCAGGTGAAGGCATAAACAAAATGTATGTAGACAGTTGAAGTTGCTACAACTTTTGTGAAAAACAGTTTAGCTGTACAAACCTCCACAAATGTTTTCACTTAATCTGAGCAGAAGTTTAAGATGCCTAAATTCACACAAACACACACCAACACCAGACTTACATTAGTTAGTACATAATTAGTACTGTCATTAGTTATTAATAAAAAAGGTAAAAACACACAACAAGTCATCTAACTAAACATGTACTTAACTAAAAACAAAAAGAGTGTGTGTGTGTGTGTGTGTGTGTGTTTGCATGTCGGTGCACGCCAGGAAGAATATGTGTGTGTGTTTCTTTGTTCTGCACGTGTGTTCTGCACAGGCAAGAACACACGTGTTAGGCCAGAAACAAAAGAGCACGTGAAGCAGGAGCGATGTGATCAATGTAGGATAACGGTGCCAGGTTAGAAAAGAGGACTAGGTTGGTTTGCATGCAAGACATAACTAACATCAACTTAGCTCTGTTGCGTAGCCAATAACCTAAAGAGGTCACAACAATACAGCTTGGTAAATAAACAAAATGTGATTATTACGGCTAAAAAATTCACGCACTACACAAGTAAGTACATAGTGTACACAGTGTACTGCATGTAAGTGTACTAACGGAAGTATGTGATTTGAGACACAGCATTTGTGTTGTAGCCACCAGCGCTCAATAAACTTGTTTACCCTAGGTTAGCGGTGTGCTAACCAGGGATCTTAAGCAGGCTCTTGCCTCGCTGCAGTAGAGAGTTCAGTGTGTCTGCTCCGTGCAGACCACACAGGAGAGGACCTCCGTCGAGGTCAGAGAGGAGGAGAGGTAAGAGCGTAAGAGAGTAAGAGATCGAACACAAAGGGAGCTGGAGTTTTGTTTGACCTGGTCAGGGCGTCATCCAGGAGACTCCAGTTACAGAAAGTGATTGGAGGAGAGGGACAATTGTAAGCGTAACAACATAAATTTCAAAATAAAAGTTCAGTTTACGTCACACAAAGAACAAATTCATATGTGGAGTTCCTGTGGTCCCTACAAAATTAATATTGACTTTATCAAGAACCAGTATCTAGCTTTCTCCTTCTACAAGACTGTGTTTGTAACTGGTGTCCTTCTCCATTGTGTTGGTTAGGCAAGGAAAGACACCGTGACACCGGGATCTCAGTATGCTTGACTTCCATTTATTCTGGTAAACAACAGGGAAACAGAACCTCCAAGTCAATTATATATAGCCCGCTCCAGCTCCTACACAAATAAAATCAATATGCAAAATGGAAGTTAGCTTAGTTCGCAGTGACTTTAAGCTAGCAGCAATCACACGTAAAACTATTTTTAAATGCCAGTTCATAGAAATAAATATTGTGGCAGGTTCAGACTGACACTATAACATTGTATGAAACAAAAATATGAGTATGAAGTTAAATTAGCTTGAGCAGCTGTAACAGTAAAATGCTGCTTAAATATTCAATATTGCATCAGATAAGCAGCCATTCTAAATGAGTACTTTTACTTTTGATACTTGAAGTACATTTTGTTGATTCTTGTGTCTAAAATGAAGTAAAGGATTGAAATACTTTTTCCACAGCTGGAAAATTAAAACACATCAGAGACAAACTCTAATTTCAAAAGATTCAATTTGGATTAAAATTTCAGAATTAATCAATATAATCAAGTTCACACAAGATAAATAATGTAGAGAATTAAACTAAGTATGTTAACTCATCAACTAATACAAATATTTCTGTGCAGATTTCTAAATTGTTGATTCAAATTAAAAGTAAATCAATAACTCCGTCAGATGAAACACTGTGAAGCTACCAATGCTAAGCTAACGCTGTAGCATTAGCGCGTCACGCTGTCCTCCACGGTGGCGGGGTCCAGGTACACGTACGGCAGCTTCCGGCCGACGTTCCTTGCTCTGATGTCACAGCTGAGACCTGTCAGGTTGCTACGGAAACGGGCCGCCATCTCCACGGGAACGCTCTCTGTGAAGTGCTGCTCCGCCGAGCCGCCCAGAGGAACCTGAAAGAAAATTTAACGTAACAGATGAAGAGATCAGCAGCAGCTTCCTACTGTAAATATCAACAGGTTTTAATCTTACAAACATTTGAGCTGCTTCACAAAACTTCCATTTCAAAAAGTTAATTTTAAGAAAGATGGCAGCAACTTCACTTTACAATCTTATTACAATATTATTTAATAATTATATAGCCAATCAAGAGCCAATCAGTGATTGTTTGGACAATATAAATGTATTTCTGTTTATATTCATACGAAGCTCTGGAAAAAGCTAGTAAGTGGACCTTGAGTTAAGATGTTTTAAGCCGAGTTCAGACCAAAGATTTCTGACGAGACGAGTTGAAACCTGCAACTACTTGCAATGCGGCGGTCTGCAATGTTCTGAAACCGGCCAGTTTACACCAACGTGACTAGATGAGACTGTATCCATAGCAACAACTGTACCTCGCTCTAACTGCCGGCTTTTTAGCTGTTTCTTTTGTGGCTGGATATAATTGTAGCATCTTAAAATATGAATGAGGATAGTGATAGTGAGTTACTTGCTACAGTTGCATTTCTAGTGTTGATGAAACGTCGAAAACATAAAAAATCGAGAGGGTCAAGATGACCAGCTGACTTTGCCACGAGCTGATTGGCTGTTGAAACACGTGACATGTCTTACGTTCTAAAATCAGCCACTGGCGACTTGACAAGCTGAGTCGCAGTCGGCGGCGCCATCAGCCGGCTCGAGTCGAGCTGAGACCTTCCCTGAAACGGTTTCGTCTCATCGCAAATCTTTGGCCTGAACTGGGCTTCAGTCAGTCTATACTTAAAGAAGAGAAAAACACAAGGAGGACTGTGTCTTCCAGCCTAAACCCTGGAAGTTAAGACCCCCAGGCAGGCAGGCAGACAGGTAGACAGACTAAAAACAAAAAGAGTGTGTGTGTGTGTGTGTGTGTGTGGTTGCATGTCGGTGCACGCCAGGAAGAATATGTGTGTGTGTTTCTTTGTTCTGCACGTGTGTTAGGCCAGAAACAAAAGAGCACGTGAAGCAGGAGCGATGTGATCAATGTAGGATAACGGTGCCAGGTTAGAAAAGAGGACTAGGTTGGTTTGCATGCAAGACATACAGTGGGGCAAAAAAGTATTTAGTCAGCCACCAATTGTGCAAGTTCTCCCACTTAAAAAGATGAGGGAGGCCTGTAATTTTCATCATAGGTACACTTCAACTATGAGAGACAGAATGGGGGGAAAGAATCCAGGAAATCACATTGTAGGATTTTTTATGAATTAATTGGTAAATTCCTCGGTAAAATAAGTATTTGGTCACCTGCAAACAAGCAAGATTTCTGGTTCTCACAGACCTGTAACTTCTTCTTTAAGAGGCTCCTCTATCCTCCACTCGTTACCTGTGTTAATGGCACCTGTTTGAACTCGTTATTAGTATAAAAGACACCTGTCCACAACCTCAAACAGTCAGACTCCAAACTCCACTATGGCCAAGACCAAAGAGCTGTCAAAGGACACCAGAAACAAAATTGTAGACCTGCACCAGGCTGGGAAGACTGAATCTGCAATAGGTAAGCAGCTTGGTGTGAAGAAATCAACTGTGGGAGCAATTATTAGAAAATGGAAGACATACAAGACCACTGATAATCTCCCTCGATCTGGGGCTCCACGCAAGATCTCACCCCGTGGGGTCAAAATGATCACGAGAACGGTGAGCAAAAATCCCAGAACCACACGGGGGGACCTAGTGAATGACCTGCAGAGAGCTGGGACCAAAGTAACAAAGGCTACCATCAGTAACACACTACGCCGCCAGGGACTCAAATCCTGCAGTGCCAGACGTGTCCCCCTGCTTAAGCCAGTACATGTCCAGGCCCGTCTGAAGTTTGCTAGAGAGCATTTGGATGATCCAGAAGAGGATTGGGAGAATGTCANGTATTATCGCCTTTTAATGACATATATCCAAAACCAAAACTGGTTCTGGTTTGTAAAACACAGTGGAAAAGCAAGGAAGAACCTAGAACCAAGACCTTAATGGTTCTTACACTCCAGAAGAGGCCGGATAGTATAAAACAGCTACAAGTTGTAACTAATGGCTTAGTTAATGGTAAATAAATTAATGACTAAAGCTTAATAGATCACTTATAAACCATTAGTAAGAACAGGTTGTGAAAAAATGTCTGCCTCGTCCAGCATGACAATTGTCACTGTCGTTTCATTTCAGTGTTCTTGTACAAAAATGAACTTCACACACTGATAAATTAAGACATCGATAAATATCAGTTATTATGGCAAAAGATTACATTTGAAAATATTTCATCATTCCTCTTTCAGTGTTCTTACCTGTGCTGTTTCCTTCAGGACGCTCTGTGATGCTGAGGAGGCAGGAAGAGCAGAGAGCGCTCAGTGATCACAGTATTTATACTCCATCAGCAGAAGGAGGAACGACCTGTGTTTACATGATTTCCCAAAATCTCTGTGGAATTTCTCCTGCCTCTTATCAGGATCTCATACTTTCTGTTTCCCTTTTCATTTAGCAGGTGAAGGCATAAACAAAATGTATGTAGACAGTTGAAGTTGCTACAACTTTTGTGAAAAACAGTTTAGCTGTACAAACCTCCACAAATGTTTTCACTTAATCTGAGCAGAAGTTTAAGATGCCTAAATTCACACAAACACACACCAACACCAGACTTACATTAGTTAGTACATAATTAGTACTGTCATTAGTTATTAATAAAAAAGGTAAAAACACACAACAAGTCATCTAACTAAACATGTACTTAACTAAAAACAAAAAGAGTGTGTGTGTGTGTGTGTGTGTGTGTTTGCATGTCGGTGCACGCCAGGAAGAATATGTGTGTGTGTTTCTTTGTTCTGCACGTGTGTTCTGCACAGGCAAGAACACACGTGTTAGGCCAGAAACAAAAGAGCACGTGAAGCAGGAGCGATGTGATCAATGTAGGATAACGGTGCCAGGTTAGAAAAGAGGACTAGGTTGGTTTGCATGCAAGACATAACTAACATCAACTTAGCTCTGTTGCGTAGCCAATAACCTAAAGAGGTCACAACAATACAGCTTGGTAAATAAACAAAATGTGATTATTACGGCTAAAAAATTCACGCACTACACAAGTAAGTACATAGTGTACACAGTGTACTGCATGTAAGTGTACTAACGGAAGTATGTGATTTGAGACACAGCATTTGTGTTGTAGCCACCAGCGCTCAATAAACTTGTTTACCCTAGGTTAGCGGTGTGCTAACCAGGGATCTTAAGCAGGCTCTTGCCTCGCTGCAGTAGAGAGTTCAGTGTGTCTGCTCCGTGCAGACCACACAGGAGAGGACCTCCGTCGAGGTCAGAGAGGAGGAGAGGTAAGAGCGTAAGAGAGTAAGAGAGGCAGTTCTGTTAATGTTAATGTTCCACGTTCTTCATGTGAACACAAAGCGTGTCGTGTTCCTCCATGTTGTGCTGTGCAGTGTTCTGTTGTGTTGTGTTTGTGGTTCACGTGTTCGTACAAAATCTGCAGGTTTCTTGCTGAGCAGGTAGACGGTGGCGAGGCCGTGCACAGTGGAGTTCACGTCAGGAAAACTGTCCAACAGGCTGCGCTCGCTGCAGCGCCCCTTGTAGGCTGGAGGGGGACGCTGCAGACCCACCGGAGCGTTGGGCATCCACCCGAAATAATCCAGCTGCACAGAGAGACATTTAAAATACAAAACATGAGTAAGTAAACGGGCCAATCAGTGAGCCTGGAGCCTGGAGGTATTTTATTTTTAAAAACCACAGGAGTCTGGTTTCACCTGTGCATTGTTAACAGCGGTGTGCTGCGCAGATGCATTGAAGATCACCATGGTAACAAAGTATGTCAGCTCCAACACTGAAGTGAAGGATTTTGGGAAATCTGAGAGACAGATTTAATTATAATATAATAAATATTACATTGATTTTGTTTTGTATTATTTTTATATTGTACAATACAGCCCACTTCAACTTTTATTTTGAAATGTAAAATCTGAAGTATTTCTATTTTACTGTGTGATACTTTAGCTCTACTTAATTTACTTCAGTACTTTCAGGGTACTTTCCTGTAATACTGTAGGAACACTTTACTTTGACAGTACTGCAGTTTTTATTTTGAAAGCTTCAGCTACTAACCTAAAGTATCACACAGTAAAGTAGAAGTACTGCAGTAGTACTCAGACCTTTGTTCTCGTCTCCTAGGCGGCCGAACACGATGATCTCGTTGATCCAGCTCTGCAGCTCTGAGTCTCTGATGACATCATCGTCACTGTGGTAATAGTAGCTGACTACGCCCCCTACATACCTGCAGCCAATCAGAGGTAGTTTGAGGTTTTTCTGCTGCACCTGTTTTCAGTTTCTTCGTCAGTTTCTTGTTTTCAGCTCTTCTTCTCCTGCTTTGACCTTTTCTTGTATAATTTCTTTCACAAATATTCTCTCATCTCGGTTTAAAAACTCTCAGCCAGCAGGACAAGAAATAAAACCAACAGTCACATCCTGTCCGATAAATTTTCTGTTGTTTCATCATGAGCTCAAACTGTGAGAACAGTGATAGTTAATAAAGGCCAATCGACCAATCACGTCACACCTGTGGATGATGTCCCACAGCCGCAGGCCGTCGTCACGGTAATAATAACCAGGAATGGAGTCCAGGCCACGGCCAGTGATGTCATCTGGTAAACAAAGGTCACGATAGGTGAGCGAGGCCGACGCCCTCCTCAGGAACTCCAATGTGGCGGCTCCGCCCACCGCCGTGTACTGAATATTTAATGAGACAGAGTTTATTCATATATATATATATGTATAAAGTGTTCAAAAATAAGTTAAAGAAGGTGGTTTAGTGCAGTAAAACATTTTAGCTTCTTCATAACTGCATATGAGTTAATTTGATAAATACTGCTTAGTACTTCCAAATGTAGTTATATGACATATTTTATATGACAAATATTTCTACAGTATAACATTGGAAATGAATAAATATTGCAGCATCATTGGCCACATTTCTCTACTGTAATATATCAAATAAAAATGTCCAAGAACATTCAACTTAAAAAACCTGAATTCAAATTTAACGTGTTATGAAAACAGTAAGAAAGTGAAACATGAGACTAAAAGTAAAAACTAAATACTTCAATAAATCACTCTAAGATGTTGAGGTTGGCATATATAATAAGTAAAGCATAACTCTTAAACATTAATAATGTTAAAAGGTAAACAGTGATGACATCATGTGGGCGGAGCCTGACCTCCATCAGGGATCCTCCATCAGAGAGCAGCAGCTCACGAGCCAGAGTGTCGATCTCCAGAGTGAAGCGGAAATGAGGCGCCAACAGCTGCAAAAATACACAAATAATACTGCAAAAAGTACCAGCCACACTACTACTTTCACACCTACAGTACTACAGAAATACAAAAGGGAAAACCATGTATCTCCAGAGTTGGGAGTTTTTGAATTCTTCACCCAAATTGAATGAAATGATTCATTAAAGGTTGAGAAACTTCTGAAGAAACAACATGAAGCCCTTTGGTTTCAATGGAAACTGCAGTAAACATGACTTTCTTAATTACTTCATGAGAAGTGGACAAGAGTTTTCACAGGACGAGTGTCACCAAACAACACACGGTAACAAATAATAAAACATCAATACTGCAAATACCAAGTACTAAAAATACTACTGCAACTGCACATGAAGGCAAAATACACAAAACACTTCCAGAATTCTACACAACAGTATAATTAACAATCCTGAAATATACACAAAACTACTATAAGCAGTAGCACCTTGTATAGAGGATGAACCATGGGAAAGTTGCGAAGTGTTGCCATGGCGAAGAGCTCTGACATCACATGTGTGCGCAGGAAGTGAGAACGCAGCTCGTGATCGGCAAAATCTGCCGAGCGCACAAAAGTTTTGGCCGTCAGCCAATCAGCTTCCAGATCCTGAGGGACGAAGACCGGGTTGGTCTCACCTGGAGCCTGTTGCAGCTAGGAAAGGAGACAAGGAGACAAATGAGGAGACAAGGAGGCAGGAAAGCAAGGACAGAGGCTTTAGTATGTGTGTGTTGGTTGTGTTTACTTTAGCACTACTTTAGCACAGCCGTGCTTTGAGCTAAATGCTAACATGCTGATGTCTAGCAGGTATAATGTTTACCATGTTCACCATCTTAGTTTAGCGTGCTAGCATGCTAACATTAGCTAATTAGCAGTAAACACATAGTCCAGCTGAGGCTGATGGGAATGTCATTAGTTCTGCAGGTATTTCGTCATTAAGTATTGGACAGGCAGACAGACAGACAGACAAGATAGCTATAATATACATTTATGAAAATACTATATATATATATATAAAATCAATACAAATGTCAACAAAATGTTCAATAACAGATCAACTCCATGTTCAGTTGAAGAATACTCATTAAAACACGTGAATCTATAATCCACACATACTGAACAAACATGATGAATAAACTCACAAAAACCACACAAACACAAAAACAAACACAAACAATAACTTTATTTGCATTTAGATTTTGGAGTTCTTTATTTGCCGATGATTCGCTGCTTTATCTTATCAAACATCTTTTTGTTCTTTTGACCTTATTATCTCACTGTTCAGGGGTCAGGGGTCAGGTGGGCTTTACCTGGATGGCGACGGGCAGCAGTTGGTTGTTGGAGTTCAGGTGCAGCAGGACGAGTGGAGCAGTCAGGTAGTTCTGCTTCCTGTTGACAGTGTTGGCTGTGAGTCCGTCCAGCAGCCGATAATCCACCACAAACACGTTTCCTCTCTGCAGGAACAAATACTTCACTTTTATTACAACACATTTGTACAAACGTAATAAAGTTTAAATGCAAAAGATAAAAAGAAATCATTTGTTACAAGTTATTAGAATTTTAAATGTTACCTGTCAATTTAATATAAAATAATGAATATTGTTTTTAAATGTGTTTGCTCGTATGAAAGTCATATAAATGTACAATTATTACATTATATTATAATCTTCTCTGAGTGACAGCCAGTTTCTAATGGTGTGGTAAAACTCCTTAGATCACCTCCATTTCCTGACTGAGGCTGGCTCCGCCCTCCAGCGACGCCCCCACCGTCTCCTCGGTAACAGCCATGTTGGGCGGGATTTCTGTGCACCGGCGAATCAGAGTCGGGTTGGCTCCGTTCAGGAACTGATGTCCGAAGAACCAGTCCTCCCTCCAGAGTTGCTCCACCAATCCTGACGCATGACAGACAGGAAGTCAGCAATATCTCAAATAAACAACATATAATAGATATAAATTTCATTATTGATAAAAACTCAGCTCAGAGGAAGTTCAGGGATCTAATCTCTAATGCACAATCATAGAATTATTGTTTTTCCAGTTCTAATATGCCTCATCTGTTTGATCGTTTTTTAGTTTCCTCTGGTTTTCACTGAGATATCATTTCCTCCTGGATTTATTATTTTACTCTGCTGGAAGTTAGTTTGGTTCTCGCTCTGAATTCTGAACACAAAACCTCAGATTCTCCTTCAGAGACGATTTTATCAGATTTATTTCTAAACAGCCGCGTGTGGAAACGACAGAAACACTGTTAAATATAGACGATGACAATGATGATGAATATTATCATGATAACTAAATAAATTGTTGTCTCACTGCAGGTCGGGGTCCTGGTCTGCTGGCAGAGCTGGTGGATCTGATGAAAACTGGACCAACGCTGCTGAGAGCACAGGAAGCTCTGCAGACCCAGCTCGAGCAGCCTGAACACAGAACAACACAGTAGAGACCGGCAGAGACCAGTAGAGACTGACAGAGACCAGCTGATACCGGTAGAGACCGGTAGAGACCAGCAGAGACTGACAGAGACCAGTAGACACCAGCAGAGACTGACAGAGACCAGTAGAGACTGACAGAGACCAGCAGAGACTGACAGAGACCAGTAGAGACCGACAGATACGATGTTACGATGACTGTATGTTTCTACGTACACTCTGCCAACAGTCAGAATCATGTCGGTTGCCTTGGATACGGAGAATCGAACCTCAGCAGGAAGTGACATGACGTCATCTGCCTTCATCGTCTCCGGGAGACCGTCGTCATAGCAACTCCACCTATGAAAAAAAGTTTGTTTCTAACGCCTTTAGATAATAAAAACTTTATGAAGAACCAAACAGGAAGATTGGGACCGTTTTCTTGATCTGCTCATAGTTTATAATATATCGACTATATAATAACATAATTTAATATAATGTATTCTAATATCTTCATGATGATTGATTACCGATACGTGTGATGGCGGTACGTCAACTCGTTTACCCTCTGATCCAGTTCGATTGGTCGGACGTCGTTGAAAACAAACTTTGCTTCAGAACAAAAACAACAAAACACAGAAAAATGAAAAAAAGCTGAAACAAACTAAAAATTATTATTATTCAACCGGCTGCTTCTGTTTCGTCACCGACCAACCGAATCCCTCAGAGCCAGCGAGGTCGAGCAGCTGACGAATCGGTAGCAGGGGAACAGGGAGACTCCGCCCTCCGGTGTTGTCACGGTGACCTTCGAACAAAACCAGACACTGGCTGTGGAAGGCGGGGCTTCCAGACGGACCAATAGCAGAGCTCCAAGGCTGCTGGAGCAGTGAACCGCGTATTCCGCCTAGCAACAGAGATTTGAGAAGCCTAAATATGTACATAAATACATAAAGAAATTAATTTTATATGATTTTAAGAATTTAATTGTCAGATTTAATTGTCATATAAATTATATTGTTCATATAAAATCTGACATTAAATGAAAATAAGATTCATTTTTTACTGTAATTTAAATATACTTTTGAATTTTCTGTATTATTGATTTAATAATTATGTTATTTTTGTGTCTCTCTTTCCCTTCCGTAGAGCAGGAAGTGTACTTTTTCTTCTGTGGTTTTGCAGCAGCAGCACATGTTCTTTAAAACTCGACAAATCTGAAAAATAAAAATAGAACAAACACACAGTTTATTGATTAAAAACATTTTAATTTTAATTCTATTTTACAGTTTAAATGAGAAATAAACTTCATCTAGTTCAATGTGAACTATAACAATGAATTTTTCCATTTTTAACATTTTATTTTTAAAAAACAAATCATTCATTACCATGGTTACTACCAGCAGTGTTAATTGTTGTTTAGTTAATTGTTAATGATGGTGGTTATGACTCACAGATCTCTCAGCCAATGGGACGCGCTCGCTGGCTCCTCTGCTGCCGACCAGTTGGACGACGGTTCGGTGGGCGTCGCTGGAGAGAAACAAACGTTCCTGATACACGACAACGCGGTATATCACCATGGCAACTGCACAAACAAAAACACAAAATACAAATAAGAAGTCTGTTTATTATGAATAATACTATGCTATGAAAATGACTTTAAAATACTTTATAAAATAATTTGTATTAAAATTTACTGAGATGACTTTGTTATGATATTGTAGTGAACACACCTTTGGGCCACAGGGGGGCCTGTGGTATGGAGAAGATCAAAGAGACAGCCTGCCAGACCTGTTGGCCTAGCAGGGAATCAACATCTCCCAAGATCCTTTTTTTTGTTTACAGCCCCATAAAGGTGTCGGTTGTGAGACACCCCAGACGAAGTACTAGACAATCTGA
>LKNJ01009289.1:0-11696 GCA_002120245.1 Maccullochella peelii | reverse complement strand
AGTGAACCATCTTAATTCATCCACCTGCTGTTTTGACACCCTGCCAACCACCTTTTTCAAAAATGTTTTCAGTTGCTTGGAAATGGATGTGCTAAAAATTATGAATGGCTCACTCCTATCAGGCATCTTTCCAAAATCACTGAAAACTGCAGTTGTTAAGCCCCTTCTACAGAAAGGCAACCTGGATCCTTCAATTTTGAATAATTACAGACCGATCTCTAATCTTCCTTTTATTGGAAAAATGATTGAGAAAGCTGTTTTTATTCAGCTCAATAACTTTTTAAATGTAAATGGCCTTTTGGGCAGTTTTCAATCTGGCTTCAGGCAACATCACAGCACTGAAACCGCACTGATAAAGGTGTTAAATGACATTCATCTGAATTCTGACTCAGGAAAAACATCAGTTTTAGTGCTTGATTTGAGTGCAGCCTTTGATACTGTGGACCATGACATACCTCTAAACAGACTGGAAAAGTGGGTGGGCTTATCTGGCACAGTCCTCAGTTGGTTCAGATCATATCTCGAAGACAGAGGCTATGTTGTTGCCATTGGTGATCATAAATCTGAGCGGATCACCATGACATGTGGAGTCCCTCAGGGTTCGTTTCTTGGGCCAATATTATTCAACCTTTACATGCTCCCTCTTGGTCAATTCATACATGACAATAACATTGCTTATCACAGCTATGCAGACGACACTCAGATTTACTTAGCACTTTCACCAAGTGACTATGGTCCTCTAGACACACTCTATCAATGCTTAGAGAAAGTAAATAATTGGATGCAATTAAATTTCCTTCAATTAAATAAAGACAAGACAGAAANTAACTTTTTAAATGTAAATGGCCTTTTGGACAATTTTCAATCTGGCTTCAGGCAACATCACAGCACTGAAACCGCACTGATAAAGGTGTTAAATGACATTCGTCTGAATACTGACTCAGGAAAAACATCAGTTTTAGTGCTGCTTGATTTAAGTGCAGCCTTTGATACAGTGGACCATGACATACTTCTAAACAGACTGGAAAAGTGGGTGGGCTTATCAGGCACAGTCCTCAGTTGGTTCAGATCATATCTCGAAGACAGAGGCTATGTTGTTGCCATTGGTGATCATAAATCTGGGCGGATCAGCATGACATGTGGAGTCCCTCAGGGTTCGATTCTTGGGCCGCTATTATTCAACCTTTACATGCTCCCTCTTGGTCAACTCATACATGACAATAACATTGCTTATCACAGCTATGCAGACGACACTCAGATTTACTTAGCACTTTCACCGAGTGACTATGGTCCTCTAGATTCACTCTATCAATGCTTAGAGAANTGATACAGTGGACCATGAAATACTTCTAAACAGACTGGAAAAGTGGGTGGGCTTATCTGGCACAGTCCTCAGTTGGTTCAGATCATATCTCGAAGACAGAGGCTATGTTGTTGCCATTGGTGATCATAAATCTGAGCGGATCACCATGACATGTGGAGTCCCTCAGGGTTCGTTTCTTGGGCCAATATTATTCAACCTTTACATGCTCCCTCTTGGTCAATTCATACATGACAATAACATTGCTTATCACAGCTATGCAGACGACACTCAGATTTACTTAGCACTTTCACCAAGTGACTATGGTCCTCTAGACACACTCTATCAATGCTTAGAGAAAGTAAATAATTGGATGCAATTAAATTTCCTTCAATTAAATAAAGACAAGACAGAAACCATTGTATTTGGCAACAAAGAGGAAAGAGTGAAAGTTATTGCTCAGCTTGATTCCAGAGCTATAAAGACAAAAACCCAAGTTAGAAACCTTGGTGTTTTAATAGACTCAGACCTGAGCTTCAGCAGCCACATCAAGGCAACAACTAAATCAGCTTTTAATCATCTCAAACAAATAGCAAGGCTTAGAGGTCTCATGTCCAGACAAGACTTAGAGAAACTCATGCATGCCTTCATTTCCAGCAGAGTGGACTTTTGTAACGGCCTCTTGTCTGGTCTTCCCAAAAAGACCATCAGACAGCTTCAGCTCATTCAGAACGCTGCTGCTAGAGTTCTAATGAGAACCAAGAGAACGGAGCACATTACTCATGTCCTGAAATCCTTACACTGGCTTCCTGTTACTTATAGATTTTAAAGTGCTGCTGTTAGTTTAGAAATCGTTCAATAATCTTGGACCAAAATACATCTCTGATCTCCTTGGAGAATATAAACCCAGTAGGGCACTTAGATCTTTAGGAAGCTGTCAACTGGTTGTACCTCGAGTCAGAACCAAACAGAGTGAAGCAGCTTTTAGCTACTATGCTGCACACAGATGGAACCAACTTCCTGAAGATCTCAAATGTGCCCCAACTTTAGCCACTTTCAAAACGAAATTAAAAACTCTACTGTTCTCCTGTGCATTTACATGACTGGTTTCTCTGATGCACTTTTATTTCCTCTTACATCTTTTTACAGCACTGTAACTGTATTTTATTTGATTTTATGTATCTTATTTAAGTATTTTATTTTATTTCATTTCATGTATCTTTCATTTTATTTTATCTTAATTGATTTTATACAACCAGTGGAGTTGAGGACGGAGGCGGGTCTGTACAGGGACTGGGTCCCTGAAAGGCTTGGAGCCTTTTTGGTTTTTAACCTAGGTTTAGAAGAAACCTGGAAGGACACTGACGAGTGCCCTTATAGAGTTACTAAGATTCACTGAGGTTTCACGGTGCACGAAACCCGGCAACATCAATGTGTGAGGTAGCCTCAAAAGACGCGCGCAGTTACAGAACAGTCCTTACTCATATTCCACTGCAAAAAAAATTAAACAATAAAATGTATTCCTTCTCATGTTTTTCTTTGCCTTTGTAAAGCACTTTGAATTGCCTCTGTATTTGAAATGTGCTATATAAATAAAGTTTCCTTGCCTTGGGCAAATATACACTATATAGACAAAAGTATTGGGCCACTCCTCTTAATCATTGAATTCAGGTGTTTCATTCAGTCCCATTGCCATAGGTGCATAAAATCAAGCACCTAGCCATGCAGTCTGCCTTAACAGACATTTGTGAAAGAATGGGTCGTTCTAAAGAGCTCACTGAATTCGAACGTGGTACTGTAATAGGATGCCACTGTTGCAACAAGTCAGTTCGTGAAATTTCTTCTCTCCTAGATATCCCACGATCAACTGTAAGTGGTATTATTGCAAAGTGGAAACGTTTAGGAACCACAGCAACTCAGCCACGAAGTGGCAGACCACGTAAAGTTACAGAGCGGGGTCGCCGAGTGCTGAGGCGCATAGTGCGTAGAAGTCGCCAAAGCTCTGCTGACTCAATAACTGCAGAGTTCCAAACCAGCTCTGGCATTAATGTCAGCACCAAAACTGTGCGCCGGGAGCTTCATGGCATGGGTTTCCATGGCCGAGCAGCTGCATGCAAGCCTTACATCACCAAGAACAATGCCAAGCGTCGGATGGAGTGGTGTAAAGCACGCCGCCACTGGACTCTGGAGCAGTGGAAACGTGTTCTGTGGAGTGACGAATCACGCTTCTCTATCTGGCAGTCTGATGGACGAGTCTGGGTTTGGCGAATGCCAGGAGAACGTTACCTGCCTGACTGCATTATGCCAACTGTAAAGTTCGGTGGAGGAGGGATAATGCTATGGGGTTGTTTTTCTGGGGTTGGCCTTGGCCCCTTAGTTCCAGTGAAGGGAAATCTTAAAGCTTCATCTTACCAAGTCATTTTGGAAAATTCTATGCTTCCAACATTGTGGAAACAGTTTGGGGAAGACCCTTTTCTGTTCCAGCATAACTGTGCCCCAGTGCACAAAGCAAGGTCCATCAAGGCATGGTTGGATGAGTTTGGTGTGGAAGAACTTGACTGGCCCGTACAGAGCCCTGACCTCAACCCCACTGAACACCTTTGGGATGAACTAGAACGGAGATTGCGAGCCAGGCCCTCTCGTCCAACATCAGTGTCTGACCTCACAAATGCTCTTCTGGATGAATGGGCAGGAATTCCCACAGACACGCTCCAAAATCTTGTAGAAAGCCTTCCCAGAAGGGTGGAAGCTGTTATAGCTGCAAAGGGGGGACCAACTTCATATTAATGCCTATGAATTTGGAATGGGATGTCATTAAAGCACCTGTAGGTGTAATGTGTAGGTGGCCCAATACTTTTGTCCATATAGTGTAACTTTATGTGCCATTAACCATTACCTTGTTGCATAAGGGACTGGTGTTGGAAACTAGCTTCAGCTATAATACACATGTACAGTACATCGGACATTGCTTTTGCAACTGTAAACATTTCTCTGTACTTGTCCCTTACAAATAAACTAATAATAAAGTGATAATGTGTTTGCCTTCAAAGTTGTGGTATCGTTACCTTCTGATCCTGAGAGAAAATGAACAAAACCACAAAAGTAAATAACCTATAATCTAAATTTCGTATTATCAAGGCAGTATGTATTTGAGGAACCATTAAGACAATTCACTAAAATCAAACACTAGCATTGGCAATACAAGAGAAGTTTACAGTGTTTTGACACTTTTATTTCAGAGTACAGGTTATGCATACATTACAGTACAATATAAGACACATGGTTTTACCCCTAACCCTGATAATGTAAAAAGACTCAGTCATTTATTTTATTAAAAGTAAAATGAAGACTAATTATTTCAAAAACAAGAATGTGAATTCAGCAACTTCTTCTACTACAAATCAGACAGGCTTTCAGACAAGAGGGTGACACGCCTACTGGGCCTGGTGCCTTCCTGATCTTCTGTCTCTGTGCCGGTTGGGGGTCAGTGGGGACAGGTGAGAGGCTGGTGGGGGGTGGGAGAGCGCAACACCAAGTCTGCCAACCGCAGCGCCATTTTGTTGCATCAGTTGTGTTGTGCTGAAGTTGTATATGTTCATACTAAAGTCAGTCAGCAGAATGCGTGCCTTTGACAGGCGCTTGAGGCGCATCTGAAGGTGGATTCTCTTGGTTTGTATGCCAGAGTCCTCTTGAAGCAGGGCCTCGGTTTTCTTCTTGTCCTGAAGCATCTGCAGCATCTCCCTCTGCAGCTGGACGGCAGACTCCTGCAACACGTAGTAGCGGATCACCAGTGGGATCTGGTCAGCCAGACGCTGGCCGGCAATCTGTGATTTGGAGAGGAGAAAGTAGGGGAGTAACGCAAAGCTACTATCTGTTTCTGGGGCAAATATTACTGCAAAAAAATGTTTCCCTCAACCTGTTCAGAATGCAGTATGTGTGCACTCCCTTAGGAGAAAGACAGTTCTCTACATGTAGATTTTGACATTTTGGGTGGCACTTTAAAATAACAAGTGTTCTGAGTAAATGTGTTGTAGAAAAAAAAAAGAATTACTTCTATATCTTTGTGTCGGTCTTTTGTTATTACAGTTGCAATTTTAGATTAGCCAGGGGCGTAAACATAGACAGTGCAAGCAGTGTGGCTGCGCTGGGGCCCATAGAAAGAGCAGACCCTCCAATAATGTATCAGCGCCTGTATGTTTGTGTTCAAAGAAGAACTCACTTTAAATTTAAAAAAAAGGTGCTATTTGCTATATATGCCCTCAAAAAGGCAAACCCATCTCATTCATGGTTTTCATTTTGTTTTTTGTAAAATAGTCAGTAGCAATCTATGACCAAATTTTATGCTTAACTATAAATAAACTATAAACTATAAAAACTATTCAATTAAATGAATATTTTCTTATTTTCTTTGGTAGGTTTGTCATGTTCAGATATGCAATGATGATTGCTGGGTAATATGTATGCTGATGTTGTCCAGTGAAGTCTCTATTTGATCATGTGACGAGATGATACAATATGATATACAGTAGCTAGTTTAGGCGCAAAATCTGTCAAGACTGACAAGCAGAGCAAGCAGTCGTGCCTAAACAGAAAAGTAGTTCTGATAGCTTTCTCTTTGACCGCTCTACTTTCCCAATACAATAGCCTTAGGAACTCATTCGACTGTAAAACACACTGTTGGTAAAATATATATATGCCTAATAGTGTGTGTGTGTGCTTTATGACTAGTAACTAGTGTGCACTAGGGCCCGTCATAATAGCGTGCACTGGGGCCCATTGTAACTACCTTACGGCACTTACCTTATGCACCCCAGCAGAAAAAAAGGGGTTAACATGTCTGATTTCACAAATATATACTGAAATCATTCGGAATAAATGAATACAGTCGAGTTGATTCTTTGATAAGTATATCTAAGTGTTCATGATTGACAAGATTACTTGCTCATCAGTAATATAGATGCTGGTTTGTCTGTCGTCATAAGTGTTGCCTCATCATGTTGGCTATTATTTGACTGACATCTTAAAGGGAAACTCCAGTATTTTTAAACCTGAGCCCTATTCTTTACAAATTTTGGCTGCAACGTAATCCTTCCTCTTTAACAAACGGTCTGTCTCTGTAGGGATCCTTTCTATAATGCTGTCAGACACTTCGAATAACAGTCTGAGCCTGTCAGTGGCAAAAACAAGCACTTTTAGTGGAAGTACTTTTCATGGGCGCAATTGCCCCAAAGGATTACGTTGCAGTCATTGCAGCACGTTCACGGAATCCGGTGGAAGCGATCTACTGGACCAATTCCAAAACTTTTGGTAAGCATTAGACATTTTGACCCCAAACTTTGTAAAAATAGGGCCCAGGTTTAAAAATACTGGAGTTTCCCTTTAAACAATTACAGTAACAAACAGTAGTTTTTGAAAATTAAACTAAAATTCTTTCCTACCTTTATGCTGCATTTAGGTATATAGTTAGTGTGTAATGTATTAAATACTGTGAAGCACAAAAATACAATGTAAATTACACTTACTTGATAGTAGGATTTCAGGTGTTTGGTCATCTCTTTCAGGGTGGCCCCACGGTCATTATTGCTCACAGTGGTGCCGGGGACTTTCTGACAAAACACTGATGAAACAACGGCGACAGTCGCACAATCCTCTTCCCTCTTCCGCTTCCCTAACTTCTTGCTGTATGTGCTGTCCTGAGTGTAAACAATCATCTCCATCTTAAACTGAGTCTTCAGCATGGACTCTGCTGCAACCTCCTTCTCCTTTCTGATGGCTTCAATCTTCATCTGAAGGACATAAACATTAGTCAGTAAACATTCAACAATGTTTGGTCATATGTATACAGTAACAATGGACAATGAAAATGATACCTGAGCTGTTCTGATGAGGTTAGGGAATCCAACTAAGCTGTTCTGTGCCAACTTAAACAGCTCTTTCTTCATGATTTCTATAAAAGAAAATACAAATCAGACTGTTGAGAATCCTCCTTCCTGCCTAGTCCTAGGGGGGCGGGACTTACCCCCTACCTATCAAGCCACACCTGAACTGATATAGAAAATCGATAAGAAACAGTTTCCGTGCTCTGCCACATCCCAGAATGCTAAGCACACCTGGCTACAGAAGACGTTTAGCTCAAACTTGTGGAGGATACCAGGTAGTTGGGTCGGATCAAAGTCGGATCACGTTCCCACCACAAACAAACTGCTCCAGAGTTTGTTTGGAACCGGACCGAGACCACCTCTTCTCAAGGGTCTCGGTACGGTTGTTTTGGTCCGCACCCAAGTGTGCATTACTGTGTTCACACCTGGCACCGGGCAAACGCACCAGGGTTCGTTTTAACTGAACCAAACAGGTTAGGTGTGAAAATGCCCCAAGCATGTTGGTCTGCATGTGCTCTTCTCCAGTTGACTGCACACTGGATGCATTATTTGGGTAAGTTATGGATATTTGTTAAAGCTATTGGCGTTTATTCCTTCAATGGTTAATGAGTGCTTTGATTTGAATAAGATTTACTTAGTACTTAGTACCTTTGTTTTCTGATTATTGTTTTCATTTGCCTTTTTAGCCATTAAATCATCTGTGTCAGTCAACTGTTAAGTGGAAACCCTTTGTAAGGACAATAAACTGAACGGCTCTCAACTCTGGTCTTCATGCTTTAACTGGTGTGCCAGTGCAGAGGCTCTTAAAAGTACCCAGCTACTACAAAGTCAAGTTTCTACACAGAGTGAAAAATACAGGATCAAATCATACCTGCAGGGTATTACATATTCAGATGGCCTGCAGTAATTATAGCATCATGATACAGGGTTACCACACTTTTTTACCAATTAATTTTCAAAACTTTTCCATAATATTTTACCCCATTTCCACGACTTTAAAATATAGAGATCATTGGGCGCAGGCTAGGGTCAACACGCACTACCCAGGCATTTGCGGATAAGCAAACTGCTAGCGCTTGCTAACTTCAGACATTCCCGCCGCCAACTAGCTGCATACGCCAATGTGTACACGTGATACACACGTGATACACATTTTGTTTCAACGATCACGCAGCGCAGCACTTTAAATTAGTAATACGAGGAATGTATCTCGTGTAATGTTAGACATGTTTTGGGATTTTTATGTACATATTTTAAATAATAGCCAAAACAATGCATATTCAAAACAGGACAGTTTTTCTAATTTCATAACTTTTCCAGTAATTTAATGACCGTGGGAACCCTAATAATAAGACATACCTGCCACTTCCTTGAGTTTCAGGACAGCAGGCCCTTCCAGCTGTTTGATCTGCTCCTTGATCATGACCTCAAAGGTCTTGTAGTTGATGAAGCCCGGCAGTTCTCTTCCACGGTATTTTTGTTCATAGCGAGCCACCTCTATCTCAACATTCCAGTTGACTGCAATAGGGATGAATTTGTGAAAGAAAAAGTAGACATAAAAGTAGGTCAACGCTGGTTAGTAGTGGCCATTACAGCAGTCTGGAGCAAATCTTAAACTTTGAATTTGCATATTTCAAAATGTTAAATTGTTGCATTTTTCATAGTGAGAAGAAAAATCCATCTTATTCAATAGTTTACTTTCCATATAAGGTTACAGTTTTGTAGTATGGAAGCCACAGCAAAGACATCAAAAGTGTTGATCAAGTTGTTAATGCACTTACATGTTACTCCAGAGCGGTCTATGATGTCTTTCCATACTGCAAACTCTTTTCTGAGTATGGAGAAGATATTGAGCCTGTCTCCGAACTTGAGTTCCTCCCCTGAGGCGAGGTTGACAGCGTCCTGTGTGAATGCGGTCACTCTCTAAAATACAACAGGTTCAGATAAAAGAAGAGGGCCAATACATTTATTCAGAAGCTCAAAATACTTTTGGTTAGGAGGTGCAGTGTTCTGTAAGTGTAAAAAGTGCCAGCTAGTAAACTCACATCAATGAGGAAACCGAGTCTCTCAGTTGCGTCAGGTGGGGGTCCAGTGCCACATCTGTCCAGCTCTGCCTGAGTCTTTATTAGTTTCTCCTCTATCTGCTCTTCCAGTCGAGGCAGAGATTTCTACAAACCACACAGGGGTCAAACCTTTAACACCTGAAGTGAGCAAAGTAATCTGTAGTGAACCGTTCAAGGTGAAGCACTAAGATGAATTCACCTGGATGTGATGCACCAGCTCAAGGGTGAGTTTTTCCGCCAGTTTAGGAACAGTGGCATGGCCTTCATCATGGAGAATCCTACAGCAAGAATAAAAAGTTACTGAGTACCTGCTGCACAACCTGTCAAACTGCAAATCATTGTTTGCATAATTACCCAAAAAGAAGGAACTTACTGGAAATGCACATGATCTGTGAAGAAGGCTTTCTCTCTTTCTGTTGCTTCAGTTCATTATGGACAATGTCAACCACCGTCTCTTCTGTGCCTTTGTCCACCAGGTCCGGCTTGGTCAAGATACCTGAGAGAAAGAGAGAGAGAGAGAGAGAGAAAGTGCAATTAGAGCTACAACAGTATATCAAAGATTGATTTAAAAACCCAATCTATTTACCCAAAGTCCTCTCTCCATCAGGATCCACCTGCTGGGCCATCTTCAAAGCTTCTGTGGTTGCTATGTCCACGTTGCACGGAACAACCACCAGGCTGATGGTTTCTTGTTTTTTGATGAACTTCTCAATCAGTCTCTTTATCTGAAAGTGTGAATTCATATTATATCAAGTATAAAGTTATAAACTGTATAACTATCAAATCATTATTGTGTGTGGGGGGTGGGGGGGCAAAGTGTCAGACTTTCAAAACCAGTGCATTTGAGTTGCATTAATATCTACAACAAATTTCATGGGAAGTCAGTCATCAGTTTCTGAGGTATCCTGCCATGAACTGACGTGTTGAACAAGTGGAAATGTGACCTCGGGGGATCACCAAAGTCATCAGCTCTCAGGGCAACCGTAGCTAATCATTAGGATCCATCCTTTGAGGACCATGACTGTTTGTACCAGATTACATGGCAATCCTTCCAATAGTTGTCAAGATATTTTACTCTGAACTAAAATACTGAGTGCTGAACTGGCATACCTGATCACCAATGTTCTCTGGCTGTCCCTGTACAGCCACCCTGGTGATGCCGGGCAGGTCAATGAGCGTCAGGTCTGGAACATCAGGAGAGGCGATCTCCAGACTGATCAGGTCATCACTGATCCCCACCCCGACCCCAGCCATTTCATCCTGAGCTGGAGAAAGAGGACATGATGAATGATGATTACAACGGATGGAAATGCAGATAACTAAATTCCAGCAGTGACATTTAAGAATGCCGTATACTGTACCTTCTCTAATCTTGTTCTCCACATCTGCAGGGTCTTCTATCTCTTTCTCATAGTTCTGGTAGCTTATCTTTCCGTACCACTCCTCTCCTTCTTTCTTCCTCTTCATCTTCAGTTCGAGAGGACATCGTGTCACAATGCCTGAATTACGAAAGAGTGAATGATGGGGGGGGGGGGGATTCAAAGTGAAATCCAGAGTGCTTGGTGAAATGATGAAACGCGGCAAGATATCTCATAGCACAGAAATCATTTCAAATAAAATTGAAAAAATATCCCTGCACACCTAAAAGTTTGACAGGTTGGTCAGAAGGAACGACTTGAATAAAAGTGAAAAAACTCCCACACACAGTCTCAGGTATATGATTTGACATGTATAAGTCAATCTCTTTAATTCCATACTATATGCAAATTATATCGCCAATAAAAAAAAATCCTCTTTGTGTTTTTTTCTCATTCATTTGGTGGACAGTTAAGCCACGGGCCAAGGGAGGAGTACAGACGTTTCTTGTGGTATTTTCTCACTATTTATATTAGCCTGTGAAACGGTAGGGTTCTGCATCCTGGATGCCCCATCCTTTCATGATTTCATAGGCTAGGCTACTACACACAGTATCCAATCAAAGTGCGATTTTAACTATTGTTGTAGCGGCTATCCTGACCAGCAATGCAAGATAACTTGTTTTTGACGCGCTTCAGTGAGTAGAGCTCTAGGCAGTGTTGGGTGAGGTTCCAGTTTAATGAAGATTTTAATACAGCAAATGAGATAAACACACAGACATAATGGCTCCTACAATTGTTTTCCCCTTGTGTTTTTGTTTTTTTTGAGAGAGAGGTGAGGAACCCCATGCAACAAAGGTCCCCGGCCGGATAGGAAAACGTGAAAATGTCTTTTTTTTCGTCTTTTGTTTTTATAGATTTAATGAAATAATTTAATGGACGTAGGCTACCGCTACTGTTGCGACATAATTAGGTATTTTTGGCTATTAGGTCAAAAGCAAAGAGTGTTTTTTTTTTCATTACTTACCGCTTCCTCTTGGCAGAGCCACCCCGGACAGCGCCTCCAACACGGAGCTCTTGCCCGAGCTTTGGTCTCCAA
>LKNJ01009286.1:0-11630 GCA_002120245.1 Maccullochella peelii | reverse complement strand
GAGAACTTGCACAATTGGTGGCTGACTAAATACTTTTTTGCCCCACTGTATGTATAGTCAACCTGGAACAGGTTGGTTGAACAGGATTTCAAACCCATTGGATAATGAATCCCAGGGTGGGAGTTGCCATAGTCGAAGTGCCCCACCACATCAGATACAAAAGAACACAGACACATCTTAGGTTACAGAGATAAAAATTACAGAAAGTACAGGTGCTGCATCCATCAAGTACAACAAATTAAAGGGAACATGACCGATTCAGTTCTTCATCTAGGCCAAAGTTTTCCTGAGCCTCAGTGTCACAATGTAGACAATCTATCTTCGCCTTACTGCCCACCCAGACATCCTCTTTCATATTTCCAAAAATATGTGGAATTCAGAAATGCATAACATGTCCCCCCCCCAGACACTGACCCCCGCTGGAACAAACCAACAGCTACTTCAAGCAATCAAGACTTTGGCTGGAGCACATTCATTTCTCACAAGCAACTGCACACGAGGAGCTTCCTCAAGAACAATGACCTCATCATTACTGCTGACTTCAATGGTAAGAACCAGGAATATCAGCTCTTCTACCTGGCTATACTATGCTGATACACATAGTCTGCCAAACATTAGCCAATTTTCTACATTTTTTAAAAGCTTTTCCACAAATTCTACCAGCAAATACTTTTTCAGTTCATATACTTAATTTCATATTCCCTTTTCTCCCCCACTACTTTAAATCCTGCCTCACTTTACTCTAGTTTGCCATGTTGGCTAACATTTTATTTAACATTTTAAATTAACCTGTTGTTTCCTTAGATTTGACCCACCTGATCAAGACTGAAGTGCCTGTCAAACCGGCTGCACCAAGTAATGACATCACAGATGAGAAGCCAGTCAGCAAGGTGGAAATGAGACTGGAGGCTCCAAAACACAGAGAAGCACGTGCTGCCAACCCATGTCATCCCAACCCTTGTTTTAATGGAGGCGCGTGTGTGGAGAGTGAAGGGAAAGCCTCATGCAGGTGTGTGTTTGTGTTTGCAGGGATTAGCATAAAGACTGGAAGCAGTGGGATACAGCTAGCCTGGTTCTGTCAAAAGTTAAAAAATATGACTACCAGCACCATTAAAGCTCAGTAATTAAGGCAATAATATAAGTTAGCTACTCTAGGCACGATAAAAATAAAAATTGAAGGTATTTCTCAACCCTATTCCTTTTAAAGTCTCACAAGACAAAACTTCATGTGAACCAACTTTTTTTTATTCCCACCAAAAAAACAATTTTTTCTTCATCCGTTTCTCTGTTTCTGCAACAGAGTAGGGTTTGTTATCTTTTCTAATGTACACACCCCATTTATCCCAAACTGAATACTGGTGTTGGTATATTCAAATCTCTGCTGACTGCTTAAGTTACTCTTGCTAGCCAGGTGACACAGGACTCAGCAAATTCAGTATACCAAACGTTTTGCATGTATTTGTGTGGACACTACAGTTCAAAGCAATTACTCATGCCTCAGGAAATCATTTTTCATAATAAATAAAAATTCTGACTGCTTCTTTTCAGGTGTGCATCAAGTCAGACCACCTACTACACTGGTAAGAGGTGTGAGGAACTGAACATGGATAGAAGCGTTCTGGGAGCTCTGATTGGTGGCGCCACGGGGACTGTAGTTCTGACACTGGCCATCTTTACCATCATTAGGAGAGCTCAGTGAAACACATTTCAGAGGAATAACGTGTCCTCTGCATTCATTCAGCAGTGAAATCAATGAAAGGAGATAGAAGTAACATAATTAGTATTAGGCTCATTTTTGGACACCAAATGCATCCTGGATCTCTGGTGCGTCCCCACATGAAAAAAATGAGTACAGTTTTTCTCCTTAGACTGAGCCTAGAGATAAGACTTTTATAATCTGAACCTCCCCCCAAAAATACAAATTAATACAGGGTTCTCTTTTAAAATAAATACTTTTATCATGAATCAGTAGCACTAGTAAGTTGAAACTACACTTCAGCCTGCACCAGAAGGAAAAAACTAACACTAAAACCAAAATGATACGTTTGTTTTATTTTATTTGTATGATAAAAATAATCGTATGTAGTCTGCTGAATTTTGTTATGAAAAATGTTTAGTTTGGATTTAAATTCCTCAATCATGCACAGTGTAATGAACAATAAAAGACATTCTATTCCTTGTTTTTATTTCATTACATATTAGTTCATATACATATAATTTAGATACATATAGCAATTAGACACACAGTATACAGGTTATGGTTCATGTCAAATTGTGTACATTTACAGACTTTACTATTAAACATAATTAGCAAACCAAACCAAACTTATTTAAAAAATCTACTTTGTTCTATATACAGTCAGCACTTACAATCTGGGCGTACACAACATCCAGTATAGTTTGTCAGTATGGATCTAAAGCCTCTCCTTAAAGCAATACAACGACAGTTCAGTGTTGTGTTTCACTTCTTTGGCACTTGCAAATGTAACAAAATCTTTACCCCAAAGAAAAACAATGGTGTCCAAATTACCTAGATTTACATATTACTCGCTGGAGCAGGATTTGATTTAATGTGAAATCTTTGTCAGCCTCAGCTTAGAAAGATGACAATCAGTGCTAGTAGTACTGTTAATAATGGTCAATTCTATTCTATGAAATTCTATCGAATTAATAAATATTATCAAAACATCAGTGTTATATTTAATAAGCTAATGAACAATGAACCTGGTTTTAGGACAACCAATTACACTTTTGTAAGTGTGTAGGAACTATAATCTAACACAAAGCAAACGCTAAGACGTGTTCTCCTGTAGGCTACAAGTGGAACTGCATACATGTGAATTGCTGATTCCATCTCCACAATCTGAAAAGTAAAGATGACCAAGTATTTAGAACATTTATAGACTGGATTCACAAGCTCACTGAATATATTCTCTGCTTACATGTGGCGCAAAACTGATTTGTTTCTATTTAAACTGACAGACCCATTTCATGTAACTTGGCATAGCCTGTTTAGATGCTATGGTTACTGCAGCAGCATTTGCCACTGGACCGCTGTGTGACAAACTGCACAACATGCGTCATACTTCACAACAAGTCTCCAAACGGTACACTGCTGCAACAGAATAAGGAAACATTTGAATCATGAGAAATGTTGCTACTTCTAATCTTAAAAAATCCTTACATGTTCTGATTCATCCATCATGAAATTATCTTAGTGATTAAGCAAAACCAAAAAACATGGTGGCTAAATAATGATATATTACTAAGGATTTTTAGTCACGGAAGCAGGTTGGCTTTAGGGATGGCAATGTAGGTCAGTCAGTCACCAAATGTGGTAAAAATGAATTCATTTTTCCCATAAACAATCTTTCATGGCTTGGACGGGTATGAAACAGTTGAATCATCTGTACAAATTTGTTAGAAAATATCTGGTTCTTTGCTAAACACTTGAGGAGTTAACTATGACTCCCAAGGTGCATTGCAGAGAAACATCCAATCACAGAGCTTAAAAATCTATTATGTGCACACCCAGTGGCAGGTGGAAGCTAAGGATTAGGGTGTTGAGAAAACTGAAAATACAATGTGCAGCTTAAATCTATCTTAGATCCCGCCCTCCCTCTACTTGCAAAGTGACTTTGCAAGCCTGTGTCTGAATGCACAGACTTGCAAAATGGAGTTTACAGGCAGAAAACAAAATGTACAAGTCTACAAAACTAAGCTTACAGATGCAAACTTAAATACACAAGTTTGCAAAACTACGGTTACAGATACAAAACCCTGTTTTCAAGTGCACTGTTTTGAATTATATAATATTCTATTGACTTGACACAAAACAGGTGGGAAAATATAATACTGTTTGTTGCTAATTTGCTAACACACTAAACTCAGATGTTGAACATGGTAAACATTATACCTGCTAAACATCAGCATGTTAGCATTGTCATTGTGAACATGTTAGTATGCTGACATTAGCATTCAAATCATAGCAGAGGTGTACAGTTTGGAGACTTCAATCCTTGAGATTGTGAGCGTTATTTAGTTTGGTTGGTTTCATTGTTTGGTGAATCTAACGTTGCATTTAAAGCTGGGGTAGGCAAAATTTGCAACCTATGCAAAACCTTCCGCCTCTCTCTGCTGCAGCGTATCACTCCGCTAAGCCCCTCCCACCAAACCCACAACTTTGAATGTCAGCAGAAGGAGTCAGTTAGCCTGCGAAACCTCATGCCTCATACGGCTCGCACTCCACGGCGTGAGCCTCACCGAGACCTCGGCCCCTCTCACCGCGTCTTGTCTTTTCAAAGATGCCCCTCCAGCTCTTCGCGGCCGCAGAGCACAGCGCCCCAGGTTTCAGAGGCAGCTGCAACACCGTCCAGCAGCGGGATGAGAGGCTAGTACACCACACACACGCCACCGTCCCCCCTCAAAAGTTACTCCACACTGTTTGTCATCATGCCTCTTTGCCACGTCAATATGAGTGCCATGGCATCGAACATAATGAGTCCGAAGCTCCGTGTGGAGCCGGGACGTGTTCACACGTGTTTTGTACTATATGCCGCTGTATTGGAAAATTAAGTTGCAGGATTTTTTGCAGGATTTTCCGCCTTTGAACCACGCTTTCACCATCTGAAGGGATGTGCACGCGCATCTGCATTTGTAGAACAGCCAATAGGAACGTGCCCTCTCTCTGAAATGACCTGTGATTCGCCAAAGTCTCCTGTCATGGTCTAAATTTTCTGAAGCCTGAAAACAGAGCCAAGAGGAGGGGCAGTAGTAGAGATTTTCTCTCCGACCACTTGAATTACAATATGCTGGATGGTTATTATGGAATTGTTTTTCCCAATGACGCCAAAAAAAATACTGCCTACCCCACCTTTAAAAGGAGAGTACTACTTTGGTTAACTTAAATACTTTATGTGACTTACTGATGCATCTGTTATTGCTCTGTTTTGATCAACACAGAGGCTTAGCAGGTTTCAAGACAACAAGTCAGTGTTGCTCCATACAGATGCAGAACTAGCAGCTTTACAGGCTAAATGCATCTACAGGCCTGAAATGTCATGCTTATTGAAATGTATATTGATGCAACAAATGCATGGACACACTTAAAAAGGATATAAGATAGACTAACCTCAGTCTTCATTTGTCTTTTGTGTACATGGTTGAAGTCAAATTCTTTGTGCTGTCACTATTTCCTTTTGATCTTGCCTGAGGGTAGAAGCAAACCAAGTTATGATGCATGTTTCCATCGTTTTGGTGTAATTCTGGATAGACCCAATTGGTAAACTTACCATTATGATCTTTATCAGTTCCCCTCGAACCTGTTAACAATAACATAAATAGATTGCTTTATAAATTGGGCAGATGGTAAATACTAACATAAGTAATGGTCGACATTTTTGGGCCCTAGGCATCAAACCCGTGCCTCCCATGGCACAGGTAAGAATTCCAACACTAAGGCATTAACACAGTCTTTGTGTATTATTCTGCTTAATTCAGTCAGTTTCAAAGTATTTCCCTGCTTATGACAACTGGAGTTTTGAGAGGTTTTCAATAAATCAATGAACATATTGACACTGGTAGAGCATGATGGATAACTAAAATGACAAACCTACCTTCTGCTCTGCAAAACACCCTGTTATCAAAATGAAAAGGCCCTGCAAGAGACGACATGAAGTGTAACAGGTTTCAAACTGTGTTTTTATGAAGATATTTTTGTTTGAAAAAAATATTGTATACCACATTTCATAGCACTTCTCTTCTGAATTCCATTCATATCCAATCTGCATTAGCTGTTTGTGTCCAATGACAACATTTTGTACCAACGCAGGAATTAATGATGTTCATACAGGGCAATAAAAACTACAGTAAGGGTGTGGAGGTCGGGGTTGTGGATTGGTGTCTAAATATGTGCCTTGAACAATGGTGGAGAAAGGTTTAGATATATATATTTAACCATGATCTAATCTTTCCCTTATTTCAAGTGTTAGTTGCCTAACCATACCTTTCCCTCATCCATGCATGGCAACTATATGTACATGGGTATTGTTGGATCACCCATTACAAATTCTGCACGTTGGCAGTGAGCTATAAAAATTTTGAATGTCAGCTTTTGTCTCTGAGTATAATTTGGTGTTCGCAGAAACGTACAATACCAAGCAGAGATCCACCGATCCAATACGCCGATATTGTCTTTAATGAGCTGTTCAGGTATCGGCTGTGATATGACCGATCCACATTAAAGAGGTACTGCACACTTAAAATGTCTTTTTTGAGCTGTAAACTAAATGATATGACTGTACTGTGATGAAACACATCAATGCTGGTGTTAATATTGACATTTCTTATCAAATGTATAAAAATCTGCATTTCATGGGTTGAAAATGTCTCAACACGCCATCTACTGTTTTAAATCAGCCCTGAACCTGCGAGGCCAATGCTGACAGAGAGTCAACTGGTTGGGACCCGTCTACGTCATGAAGTTTATATTAAAAAAGACTCAGTGTCAGTCAGTCTCCTGACCCACACACTACGTAGCCACGAGGCCACGCCTCCTACAGGTGTTGTTCAATTCAATTAAGTTTTATTTATAAAGCGCCATATCATAACAAAGTTATCTCAGGGCACTCTTCCATAAAGAGCAGGTCTAAACCGACTCCTTATGTTTACAGAGACCCAATAATTCCCACCAAGAGCAAGCACAAGCAACAGCGGCAAGGAAAAACTCCCTTTTAACAGGCAGAAACCTCGAGCAGAACCAGGCTCTGGGTGGGCGGTCATCTGCCTCGACCGGTTGGGTTCCCTCACTTGTTGCATTTTTAAAAAAATCTGCTGGGAGAGGCGGTTCTAGCTGAATCAGAGGTTGGAGTTACACTTTAAATACAGTTTCTTTGTCAAAATCAATGTGAATTCTGTTTCCGCTATTAAATACATTCAGTACTCCACCAATTTAGCATTGCACTCCTATAACATGGTCAGACTCACAATTAACAGTTTTTAAAAAAAGATAAAAATCTATGCAGCAGAACCAGAGATATCAGCTTTTTTATTCCATGCATTCTTTTTCCCTGTCAAAACATGACAGGGAATGCAATTCAACCCCTGGCAGTTTAGTTGGAGGTTTTGGTGCGTTATGCTAGCAGCAGCTAATGTAGCCTCAAGGAGAATTGAGGAGTGGGCTACAGAGGTCTGGTAAGTTCACTTCTTTCAAACTCCACACGCCCAGATATTTTTCATTTTCAAACAAATTTTCAAACAGGGTTATTTTCAAATTACCTGGAAGGAATTGAGGATAGTGAAACTGTAGTTAGCAACAACAAACATGGGATTACTTTCTTCCAGTATGAGTAGAGCGAAACCAATAATCCATGTTACTCCAAAGACAGGCGTTAGAAAAACCACCACTTTAAGGATGCTTTTGGCTGTCTCCTTGTCATCTGCCTTGCCGCCGTCAGGGATCGAGGACTTCATCAGGGTAACAATGACAACCACCATGGAGAAGAGATTTGTAAAAATAACAGTTCCCACAGGGAGGAGGAAAGCATGCACAGAGCCTTCCAAGAGTCTCTCAAAAACTAGCCAGCATGTTTTCGGACTATAGTAGGGCTTGTTGGTGTATTTGCAATACACGTAGCTGGATCCCACTATTAGGATTGGGCAAACATAGCCTATGATGCTGGAGAAGAACATGAAGACTCTTTTCCTCAGCGGGCTGAAGACAAAGATGAGCTGATGGACGAGCATGACACTCATGCACAGCATCCAGCTGAACATAGCTAAGTAAAACAGGTGTTTACATATGGTCAAAGTTAGGCACCAGGTGTTGCTGAGCCTCTCAGGAGAGGTGGAAGCCAAGAAACTGATGTCAGCGAGCAAGAGAAACATGGCGATGTTCACCAGGGCTGCGTGACGGAAATGTGAAAGGTTGCTCTTGACCACAGCCGACCACACTATATACTCAACGATGAGGAAGATCAGCAAGGAGCAGATGGACACACCCAGGCCAATATTGGTAATGATATCTAGGGCACCATTAGATATATCTCTCTTGGCCATGAGGACAGAGAATGAAGTCAGATGGCTGCACTCGCAGCGTGTGTGGTTACCATCACTAGTTTTGACAGCGCATCCTATATCTGACCAGTCCTCCTGTGTGGTGTTCCAGAAGACACAGAAAGGTTTAGTGGAATTCAGATTCTCATTGGGGAACTCCAGTCCAATTACTAAAGACGAATCATTGTTCTCCTGCAGTGTGGCCGATATTAAGAGACTGGTAGTCGTCGTTTTGCCGAAGTTGTTTCTTAATTTATCCGTTAGACTTTTCACAGCAACAGTTTTCATTATTCCGTTGGTCATATTCAGATTCACGCCGATGTCAAACACAGACACATTACAGTCACTACTTGAGCAGAATTTGAGGTCTAAGTTTTGAGTGTTGATTCCATTGCTCTTGTTGACCCTGATATTCTTCACCAGACTCTCCACAGACTCAAGGTAATTTGATGACATGTCCTGAATAGTAGAAATGTTGACACCTTCCCAGCTCTTGTTCAACATATTGCTTGCTCCGTTAATAAAATCCTGAAACAGAAGAATTTAAAAAATCAGTGCTAAGGCACATTTTGTCTAGGGATGTCCTGAGTCGATCATAGAAGAATCGGTATTGGTGCCGATCTGGTCATAATTTAATGGATTGTATCGGCTAAATCAGCTTTCTTTACTGTGCTGTGTTTTGTCCTACTAGTGTTGCTCTCCTTTACCACAGGCTACAGTGCGAGCATTTCACTGCATATGTGAATGAAAATTAGCAGTTACAATGATAAAAGTCTATGTCAAAGCCAGCTGTCGCTAATTAACGTTAACGTGAGCAACTTGATAACAGGCCAAAATTAAACTTGTCTGTTGTCTGGTTGAAGTGCCCTCTGCAAGCCGGTGTCTGTACTCAGCCAAGAATTGTTTGAGAGGGAAGAACCTCCACTATGCAACACCACACAACCGCAAGTGGACTATAGTTAGAGTCATACTCTATGATTCTCTATAACAGTACGCATCAATTTTAGAAGTCGGAACTTCCCAATTAAAATTTATTTCATGTCATATCAAAAATTGAATCTTATAAACTTGAACTGAATCAGGACCTTCAGTATTTGTATCTAGTATCTTGTGAAAAACAAAGTGGGTCAGATTAAGTAGGCTAGAGCTCTTATTTCAATGTGTCAGATACATATTTCATCAACATTTACCCAATATTAATGCACTTGGATCAGGATCTGGGCCAAAAGTAAATTCAACTGGGACATCTCCAATTTGGGATTGAAGCTAGCTCGAGAGCTACTGGCCAGAGCAAATTCACATCTGCTAAAAATCAATTAAAATCAAGACAAATCTTGCAGCCAGAGGCAGATCAAATTTACCTGTGGAAGGGCTGTGGAGGATTTTCTCAGCTCATAGAAGAGCAATATGTGAAAATGATTTATAGCTTTAGAGGGCATAGAGCTTTATGAGAACTTCACCTATATTACGTTCACACAACACTTCACATTGCAACAAAAAAAATACATTTTTTGTTCTAGATTTTTTTTCCACATCTTGGGGCCTTGTCATGGAGATGGTTTAGTTGTTATGATGTATGTATGGAAATTCAGGAAACAGGTGGTCGTATATGTTGTGTGTGTGTGTGGGTTGGGGTCGGTTGTAACCCCTGTCTCTGTTGAAAGATGGCATTGGATGTGAATGGCCTCCTTGATGTGATCCAGTTTTCCTCTTTAGGGGTTATCCTGTCTTTTGGTTGTACCAGCAGAGATGTTAAGGTGTTGAATGGTTTGTGGCAAGTGCTGACTCCTTGTGACTTGAAAACTCTAGCTAGACCTTCCGACAGCCCAGTCACGTAAGGGAATCCCAATGGGATGCTTCTGGTGGCAGTATCCGTCTTGATGGGTTTGGAATACTCATCATGCCCCCTAGAGTGACCTCGGCCAAAATGTTGTGCTCCTACAGTGAGTTTACAGTTTAATAATGTTTCAAGAGACTTCAATGAAATGCTGATACATCTCAGCCCTCAACACAGAGATGACTGAACCTGAGCTGGCCAAAAGAACTAAAATCACACTGTACAATGAAAGCTACCTGGCTTATAGCTTTTTATGGAAGTTAGGTGTCCAACATCAGTATGCGTCATCTGCAGGGAAAAGCTGCAAATTTGCGGCAATGATTCCAAGTAAAGCTCAAGAGCTACCTTGAGAAAAAACACTGTGGTCTTTATGCTCCCATCAGCCTACATGAACACGGGTGTTTAGGAACGGCAGCTTACCATCCTATTCCTGTTCACATGTGCACTTGAAAGTATGAACTCAATACAACCACCTGTTATCACATGACCAAAATTTCATACTGAGGCGATGTCATCACAACTAAACCATCTCCATCTGCTGAGGAAGGCCACAAGATCTGGTTAAAAAACAAGTAGCCTACATGGGACCTTGTTTTAAGAATTTTTGTTCAAACTGCTGTTTGCATGGACCTTTAAACTCAGAACTCTGCATGTATTACAGTAAATGTAATAATAATCAACAGGGGCTTACAGGAAAGAGCTCCTCTTGCAAGACGATATTTTTTGATGCTCTGGCCATCACATTAAGAATGTTGACGGAAGCGCTAACATCAGCCATTGTGTCACTGGGGTCAGAAGTGAGTGTAGAGCTGTTCTTAAGTCGTTCAAATATATCCATGGCCACCGCCTGGGTAGCCCCTAGTCCCTTCAGGAAGTTCTAGAAACAAAAAAGCAGTATCTCCATGTAAGCACAAAAATTAAGTCTCCACATAAAATGCTGATGGGGTCTAAACAGCTGTGACCTTGGAATTATAGGTTTTGAGATAGTAAGGTTCAAAGTTTTCACATCCTGGACAGCATAACTGATAATATAAAGTTGTCTTTTATTGGTCAAAATAACTGGCCTCGTAACGGCAAAATATATAAGAAAATAAATATATATATATAAATAAATATAAATAGAAATATATAATTTTAAAGTTGTATCACATTTTAAATAGGGTTTTCAAAACCAAGAACTTTCTAATTCTTGGAACTAATTTTCCTCTTGGAATTGTAAGGCTTTACACAAATTAATGATTTTGTTGGAAAAAGTAGGCAGTTTAAGCTCACATTGTTTCACTACACAAAATAAATGTATTAATTACTGAAGGGAGTTACAGTATAAACTAGTTGGGCACAGACAAAAATGTACCTACATCCAGAAGGGTTTAGTCAGGGTAAACCGGACTTTCCTGACTTAGCCCTGGATATACTATGACCTGAATGACTGAGAATCTTCACAGGAAATTTAGCTGATTTGAATTTGAAATTTGAACACATCTGGTCACATCAAAGACTTTCACTGGCAGATTCTGGCAGAAGTTTTACAATCAATGCAAATGTAAACAATGAAAAAAACATGTAAAAATGTTTCTCTGCTAATTTGCTTTCAGAGTTATGTAGTACTAGTTAGCTACTTTGCTAACTTCTGTCTTTTTTCTGCTTCCAAATTTACTTGTACTTTTTGCCAGATGGCGCCGCAGATGGCTGCCTCGGTGTGTTGGTGCGCGTTGTTTTTTCTTGTTTTGCTTGTTAATTC